>SZWC01005405.1:93470-138146 GCA_023375785.1 Penium margaritaceum | reverse complement strand
CCCCCCCCCGCCCCCCCCTCCCTCCCTCTCTCCCTCTCTAGTTTTTTCTTCCCTAGTTTCTGACAGCTCCTCTGTGCTCTCGCTTTTGCCTCCAGTGCCAGGCCCCTTACCTCCAAGTCGGCCAACAAGTGTGCACCAACTCCTCCCTCGTAGCCTCATATGCCAACAGGACCATCACCCTCATCCCCTACCGCGTCCAGCCAAACGACACGCTTGCCTACGTCTCCTCTTCCTTCGTCTATCGCTGCACTCCCCTCTCCATCACCCCTGCGGCCATCGCTGCCGCCAACTTCATCAACGTCACCACCACGCTCCAGCCCAACTCAACCCTTAACATTCCCTGCGTGCCCAAGGTTGGGGCCTACTGCGGCTGCGCGGCGAGCCTCCCTGTCTGCGGTGCGGACTACGTCACGTACCAGTCCTTCTGCGACGCGCAGTGCAACTACGCGATCCCTGTGCTCTCCGGCACATGCGATGCCTGCCGCTCTGCCTGCATCGGACGTGCAGGCCTGGCCCCGGACCCCACTTCCGCCTGTGTTGGCGTGAGGGGCTTTGAGACCACGTGCCCGTACCCAACCTGGCAGCCGCCCCCGACAGAGGCGTCGCAGGTCGTGGGCACTGGCTCTGCACCTTCGTGCCGGTACTTCAACACGACGTGCGAGAACATGTGCAAGTCAGTTGCAGCGAATCTCGGAGGCGATTTCACCACCCAGTCAGGCAACTACGCCGCCTGCTACAGGAACTGCTACTGCTGCGGGCGCGTGCCGTGCGCGGGGCCCTCATGTCCATTGCCGGACTCAGGGGCGATTGGCACGTGCACGGCCACAGCGGACTGCAACTACAGCACCGGCAACTGCACTAGGTATAGCACTGCCACCAACTTTTACTACTGCCAAACATGCACCACCAAGGTTGGGCTAGCGTGCTCCGTCTACTGCCCTGCATTCCCCACTACTCCGCAGGTTTAGGCCCAAGGTTGATGCACCACCGAGGTTGGGCTACCGTGCTCCATCTGGTCAAACGCTTATCATCAGCGTTTTAAACAGCAAACTCAAAGCATTCCTCTGCTTTGGGATTTCCATTAAGGAAACGACTCGAGCTGCAGCCACTGCCATGGTAGTCACAGATAATGTGGCTCTTGGTAGGACCACTGAAGACAAGGCCGTCGCATCCTCTTATGGAAATCAATGATGAGGAAAGGAGGGGAGGGGGTTGCTTTCATGGAGGAGTGGGAGGGTGATTGCTCTCTTCCATGGATATGTCAAAGAGCAAAAGCCCCCCTACCCCCCCTCCCCCCCTTCCCTCCCTGTTTGGATATTGTAAGCTATTTCCCTGAACTCTTTTTGACCTGAAAATCTTGCCCTCGTTTGAATACCTCGGAAAGCACAGATAATTATCAGCTTTTAAGGGGTCCTTGCGGTTAAGTGGTTCATGATTAATGCAAAGTGTTGTAAAACACGAAAGTTTGTGGAAAATGCATTCAGGACCAATCATGCACTCCTCAAACAGTTCACACCACATGTAACCACATGCTAGAAGCGTCTAAGAAACTTCTTGAAATTTAGTTCTCAAAGAAGGAAGATGTTCAGAAACTTACATAGCTTCCTAACACTGTTGTCCCTGGTGTGGCAGCATAGGTCGGCCAGGTAACTCACTAGCACACACAGGTGGAGGTGAGAACAGCAAGGGGTTGGCTAGGAACACAGACGAAGTGTCATAAGCTGCAAATACTAACTTGTGCAGAGAGAAATAACAACTGAGGCCTAGACAACCTAAATGGTGTCTCTGACCTAGTGGGTGTACACACTGTTGGTTATTGTCACAAACACACGCAAGTGCCCTCTTGTCTCCATTCATGCACACACCTCACCACTGCAGGTGATTGAACTGGATTAAGGCTCCCTGGTGCAAGACTGTGGTGCAGCATGAAGTGCACAGTGGAGGTGCCTCCATCAAGCTGCCAAGTGGTGGCTTCAGCACCAGCCTTGTCACAAGCCTTAGTTTAGTAATAACCTCACGTGCCAAAATGGGGATACAACTTGTAGGATTGCATGCTTGTTAGTTGATTGAATACTTGCATGTTCCTAGAGTGGTGAACCGGGTTGCTGATCCCTCGGGACCACACGTCCGGCTTGTGCCGGCGTGTGAGAAACCGCCTGGAGCTCGCTCGCTCCAGGGTCGGGTTCGATCCCTGGGTGGCGGCCGGGCCCCACGACGAGTGTTTCGCGTGGGTGGCCCGGTCAACTGGCTCTCACCACCTCGCTCACTACTCACTCTCGTTAAGCTGTGTCTCTACTGCTTGCACTTTTCTAAGTCGTGAGCGTTCCCCAATCCATGGCGTGTTTCATTTCTCGCCACTCACTTGCTTGCTAGCATAGTGCTTGTGGCTACCTACTGGTATCAGAGCAGGAGGGCTGTCCCTCCCGCCGCGACGTCCTGGGACCTCATGAGACTCACGCGTGCCACTGCTAAGCGACGGGTGATCCCGCACAAGCCACAGCACGAGACCGTGGCGGCCTAAGCAGCGGCAGCAGCAGCCATTCTGTGCAGCCGCTAGCATTGCACTCGTGAACCTTAGCACGAGACCGTGGCAGCATAGGCAGCAGCAGCAGCCGCCATTCTATGCAGCCGCTAGCATCGAGCGACGGGTGATCCCGCACAAGCCACAGCACGAGGCCGTGGCGGCCTAAGCAGCAGCAGCAGTAGCCATTCTGTGCAACCGCTAGCATCGCACTCGTGAACCTTAGCACGAGACCGTGGCAGCTTAGGCAGGAGCAGCAACCGCCATTCTGTGCAGTCGCTAGCATCGAGCGACGGGTGATCCCACACAAGCCACAGCACGAGGCCGTGGCGGCCTAAGCAGCAGTAGCAGCAGCCATTCTGTGCAGCCGCTGGCATCGCACTCGTGAACCTTAGCACGAGACCGTGGCAGCTTAGGCAGCAGCAGCAGCCGCCATTCTGTGCAGCCGGTAGCATCAACCTGTGAACCTCCTTCGAGTCACAGCTAAGTCGCGGGTGATCCCGTGCAAGCCACAGCACGAGACCGTGGCAGCCTAGGCAGCCGTAACAGCCGCCGTTCTGTGCAGCTGCTAGCTTCGCAGCCGTGACCTCAGCTCCAACCCTGCAGCCTGGCTTGACCCCAGCACACTCTCAACTATCTCGGGCTGCCCTGAGGCAGCCCAGCATTCAGAACGCTGGCGTCTCCGCCTGAGATCGAGCCCGCCCCTCCGTCATCCACGGCGGCTCGGGACCGTGCACGCACTGACGAGGAGCTCGCGTACTACGAGGAGCGGGCGGAGAGAGAAGTGTGGTCGAGGGTGCGTCGCAGCAGTCGGGGGTATCACCCCGGTGAAGACTACGATCCCGCTGATCACTACGCGTGGGCGGACGCAAAGGACTACGCGGCTCATTGCCAGTCGGCCGACGACGATTCTCCAACGTCGCTGAACCAACCAGCAACAGCACCACAACGGGACCACCGACCTCTTCACTCTCTGGTAAGCCCGCCCATTGCCCATAGGACGCGCCAACAGCACCGCCGTGCTGTTCCCCGTGGTGCAGCTCCACCTTCTGCAACAGCAGCATCAGAAGCCTCCGCTTCGCGTTGTGCCGCATCTCCAGCCGCAACAGCTGCAGAGCCCATCTCGTCCCCTGATATTCTTTCAGCACTGCAGGCCACCCTTGCATCCAGCGCTGCCATTGCCACTACCTTTGCTGCCACTGCACGTGCCGCACGTGCACCAGCCAGCACTGCTGCTGGTCGCGCCATTGACACGTACACTGCAGCGGTTGACCAGGGACCTTTGGCGGCAGCTGCCGTCAACGTAGCTACTCAGATTGCTGCAGCAGCAAACGCAGTTGCATCCGCTGCAGCCGCAGCAGCCACAGCACTCTCCAGTGCAGTTGACTCCGCCAACGCCTCCACAACACAGGCAGCCTCTCTACCCTCCTCATCACCGTCAGTCACTCGGCACATACAACTGTTGGTCTTGACCGCTACAGTCATCTCCACTCTGTCAGGTGCAGCCCTGACAGGTGTAGCCTGCTTCGTNACTCAGATTGCTGCAGCAGCAAACGCAGTTGCATCCGCCGCAGCCGCAGCAGCCACAGCACTCTCCAGTGCAGTTGACTCCGCCAACGCCTCCACAACACAGGCAGCCTCTCTACCCTCCTCATCACCGTCAGTCACTCGGCACATACAACTGTTGGTCTTGACCGCTACAGTCATCTCCACTCTGTCAGGTGCAGCCCTGACAGGTGTAGCCTGCTTCGTTGTCACCACATCAGCTTTTTTCGCAGTCGTCGTCTCCTCAGCTGCTGCGGCACTGCCACCACTGTTCTCTCTGCACCGCCGTGCGTGGTGAGCTTGCCTTCTCTTGTTCTCCCGCTCTCTCTGCCTTTCCTGTATCGGCGTGTTCGTGCGTTCAGGTTGTTGCCTTGCAGCGCACTTCCAACACCGATATCTTACATTCCCACGTCCACTGGGGCAAGGGAAACTCTGCCGAAATTTTCTCGGCAGAGTCACGCCACTGGCACAATGCTAGTTGACAATGACCAATACACAGCACTGCAAGCTGAGCTTCAGCGTGAGCGCACTGCATTGCAAGCAACTCTCAGTGCTCAACGCGCTGCTGAGGAAAAATTGCGGGCTGAGCAGGCTGACCAAGAGACATTCGCCGATCACATTGCCGACTTGGTTCTGAATCGTCTGCAGTCCACACTGCGTAGCACTCACTCCGCTAGCATTGCTGCAGCATTCTCCACTTCTCCCGCTTCCGCTTCCACTGCCGCTGGCACATCTTCCTCTGATCCACTTGCAGTCGCCGCAGCCGCTGGCGCTGCTGTAGCCAAAGCCCTTGCTCCATCAGTGCAACGCAAGCCTGACTTTGATTCCACTCCATCCCATTTCATCTCCAATCTTACTTTTCACTCTTGGGAGGTTCGTTTCAGTGCCTGGGCGCAAGGGGAACAACTCTGGGAATACTACCATGCACCAAATCCCTCAGCTGTTCCATCTTTTGTGCCAGTCGATTCTGAGTCGGCACGAGCGGTCCGTGCCCTCATTCGTGCCGGACCAGACGATCTCACTGATGAGATCGGATCCTACAATGCTGACACTATACGCCGCACCCCTGCTGACCCGGTTGGGGCTTATGCCCTGATCAAGCGGCACACGACAGTCACTGGACATGAAACACAGAGCGTCCTCACCGTCCAGTTTAACACGCTCTCCATGCGTGCTGACGAGACTGCTGACGCCTATTGGGCTCGTAGTCTACGACTGCTGCGTGACCTCGGCAAGGCCGCCCCAGGCCAACTCCCTGCTGTTCTCTCCATCGTCAACGGCCTCATCCCTGAACTCAGCGACATCTTTCGTGAAGTGAAAGCCACAGAGTTGGAGCGTCTGGCGGAAATTCCTGTTCCCGCCGACGCACCCCCTGGAATTGGGGCCTTATGGGAGTTCACCTCCCAGCGTCTTACCAACTGGTGGAGCTCCTTGCAGAACAAACACATTCACCGCGCAGCCGTTGTAGCAGCAGCCACCGCACTTCCCTCCTCCTCCACCTCCTCAGCCTCCAGCTCGTCCTCCATCTCCACCTCTGTTACTACTGCCACCTCTCTTGCTTCCCAAGGGGGTGGGTGTGGTGGAGGGGGTAGCAAAGGTAAAGGCCGAGGGGGTGGCTCTGGCGGTGGCGGGCAGGGGAAGGGTGGCAAAGGTCGCGGTTCTCATAGCACCGCATCCCCCTCTTCCTCCTCCAGCACTGTAACTTGCTGGAACTGCGGCGCCACTGGTCATGCGGCGCCCAAGTGCCCTGCACCACCAGATGATGCACGCCTGGCCTCCGCCATGCGTGCTCACTGGGCACGCTCTTCAGGGTCTGGTGGCGGCTCTGCCCGCTCCTCCACCTCCGTGGGGTCCAGTCGTGGCTCGACACACGCTTCTTCTCCATTGTCTACAGCAGCTGCCTACAGCACTGCCCTCTCTTCACCTTCTCCATCCGCACCCTGGGGTTGGCCCCCGGGGTTTGGAGGCCCTGTCTACTTCGGGCCTCCCTCTGGCTTCTACTCACCTCCAACATGGGCTTCCTCCANTCCTCCACCCCTGGTCCCCAGCTACCCTCCTCTACCGCACTCATCACCGGACCACCTGAGGACGACCGCCAGCTGGACTCTGCGCTCTCTCACGCCGTTCACCAGCGTCACCTCCGTGATCAGGGAGGTGAGAGTGTACGTTCGGTTGAGGAGGGCCTTGCGTGTGCTGTTGACTCGTCTCTTCGTGGACCCCCCCCCCGGTCATGTTCAGGGGTGTCCCCCAATTGACGTCCCATGGATTGAGGAGTGGCAGTCTTACAGTCTCCCTCGTTGCCTTGCCGCTTGTGGTCAGCGCCTCTTTCCTCGTTCTGCCATTGCCGCTGTGAGTCGTGAACCTGCGTCTGTCCGTGTGACGGGTGGCTTCTGGATTCTTGATTCAGGGGCCACCCACCACATGACTTCCTGTCGTTCAGCGTTTGTGTCGCTGGGTCCTGTTGGTTCTGTTCGCTTTGTACGCACTGGCTCTGGCCACCTTCTCCCTGTCCAGGGTGTCGGTGTCGTCCGTTTCGTTGGCCCTGGGGGGGAGCTCTTCCTCCCTGACGTTCTCTATGTGCCTGCTCTTGAGCTCAGTCTGTTGTCTGTTACGACACTGGACGACCAGGGCATGGACTTCTCATCCAGTCGGGATATTGCCTCTGTTATGCATCGCACTACTGGTCGTGTCTTACTGCGTGGCACTCGCTGTGACCGCTTGTTCCGCGTGCCCTCGTTTGCACCCCATCCCTCCACGACTGCTCTTGTTCATGTGGCTCGTTCCCTCACTCCTGCACATGCGCAGTTGCTCCATCGTCGTCTCTGTCACATTCACACTGCCGCCATTGACAGTCTGCTTCGGGACATGCCTGCGAATGGCCTTGATGCCGACACGTTCTCTGCACCCTGCCCCACTGACTGTCTCGACTGTGCTCAAGGCAAAATGCACCGCTCCCCATTCTCCACGTTTGAGTCTCGCACGTCTCACCCACTTGATCTCCTGCACGCTGACGTCATGGGACCTCTTGCCCATGACGCCCTTGGGGGTGTCGGTCGTTATGTCCTCTGTCTCACAGACGATGTTTCTCGCATGCGCTGGGTTTTTGCCCTTCGGCAAAAGAGTGACGTCTGTCCCGCACTTGAGTCCTGGCTACCACAAGCTGAGCTGGCCTGTGGTGGCCGGCTTAAAGTCTTTCACTGTGACCGTGGTGGCGAGTTCATGGGTCCCACCGCTCGCTTTCTCACCTCTCGTGTGGTGCGTATGGAGCCCTCGGCCCCCTACACACCCCAGCAGAATGGTGTCTCTGAACGCTGGAACCGCACCCTCGCTGATGGTGTTCGTACTCTCCTCAGCGAGTCCTCCCTCTCTCCTGTCTTCTCCTTCGAGGCCATGTGCTACATGACCTGGGTGTGGAATCGTGTCCCACACGGTCCCCTTCCTCGTCACGTTACCCCGTTTGAGCACTGGTACGGTCGCCGTGCTGACCTCCGTCTGGCTCGTGTCTGGGGCTGTGTGGCTGCTGTCTGGCTGCCAGAGGACTTTCGTGATGGCAAACTGAGTCCTCGTGCTCGACTCTGCACGTTTCTTGGTGTCTCTGCCATGTCTAAGGCGTGGCGCTTCTGGGACCCCGACCGTTCCCGCGTCATCAAGTCGTGTGACGCCCTCTTCTTTGAGGATGTCTTCCCCCGTGACTTGTCCCATGTCCCTCCTCCGTCTTCTGTCTCCTCGCTTTGTCGGCTTGGGGGGGGTGGGTCTGTTCCAGCCTCCGATCTCCGTGCGTCCACGTCTCCCTCTCACACACCGTCCCCTGTTGTCACTCCTACGGACAATGACGAGGACTCAGTCTCTTCTGAGTCGGGGGCCTCAGTGCCCTCCCCGGAGTCCGGGTCACCCCTGTCCTCAGCCGGCAGCCCTGTGTCTTCGCCGTCTACCGCCATTCCCGAGTCCTCACACTCGGCGCCCACTCCCGCACAGTCCACTGCCCACTCTACTCCCACCTCATCTCCTGGCGCTGCAGTTTCTCCGGTGCTTGACACCAACGCAGGCGATGCGCCTCAGGCTCGGCTCCACTGTCAAGAGCCTTATACTCGTGGGGGGAGACTTCGTGCTCTTCCTCCCTCTCAGTCCTCTCAGCCCTCCTCTTCTAGGGCGCCTACTGAGTCTCTCCTGGCAAGCTCGTCCACTGCCTCTCAGCGAGTCACCCGCTCCAGAGCCACATCCTCCACAGCTGGTCCCTCGGTGCACCCCACCGACCTTGATGCACTGGGCCTGTCTGTGAGCGTTGTACACCCAAACTCTGCAGTTGGCTATGCTCTTGTAGCCCACGAGTTCCACAGTGCTCTTGAGTCTTCTGTCGCCGGCTATGTCGCCGCATGCTTTGCGGCCGCTGGCCTCCCCACTCTCCCTCCTGAGCCCACCACTGTCCGGCAGGTTCGTGAGGCGGCAGATGCTGCCCTCTGGGAGAAGGCCATGCAGGAGGAGCTCACAGCCCTCCAAGACCATGGAGTCTTTGAGCTAGTGGATCTGCCTGCAGGTCGCAAGGCAGTCTCCGCCCGATGGATCCTTCGGCGTAAGCTGAAGCCTGATGGAACAGTCGACCGGTACAAGGCATGTCTCACAGCGAAGGGGTTCTCCCAGATCCCCGGCGTTGATTTTGATGAGACCTTCGCACCGGTCGGGAGATATACCACGGCTCGAGCACTTTTGAGTCTCGTCGCCCAGCACGACTGGGAACTGGAGCAGATGGATGTCAACAACGCCTTCTTGCACAAGAAGCTCGATGAAGAGATCTACATGATACAGCCCCCAGGCTTCACCGATGGTACGAGCAAGGTCTGGCGACTGCGCAAAGCCCTCTATGGACTCAAGCAGTCGCCGCAGTGTTAGAACATGGAGATCTCCTCGACTCTCGAGCGGGGAGGTTACCGTCGTAGCACGGTTGATCCAGCGCTCTTCTTGAGCGCCCCCTCAGAGCCGTTTGTGGCGGTGTTGGTCTACGTTGATGACCTGCTCATTGCCTCACCCAGCCAGACAGCAGTCCAGTTAGTGAAAGACCTGCTGCAGTCTGCATACAAGATGAAGGATCTAGGTCTTGCACGGGTGTTTTTGGGGATGGAGCTTGAGCGTGATCGTCAGCGTCGCACCCTGCATGTGCACCAGGCTGCGTACATACGCACACTGGGGGAGCGTTTTGCTCCTTTGCTTGCACACATCCCCACCGCGTCCACACCGATGACTCCAGCAGGTCAGCGTCTGCTGAAGTCACTGGACTCAGCATAGCTGGGGGAGCCTGTCGACGTCACCGATCACCTCAGTGTTGTCGGTTCCCTCATGTATCTCGCCACCACCACTAGGGCAGACGTGGCCTTCGCGGTCAATTTCCTTGCCCAGTTCTCCCAGCAGCCTCGACAGAAGCATCTCGAGGTCGCACTGCGCGTCGTCCGCTACGCGTTGTCCACTGTACGCGTAGGACTCTGCTACCGTGCTCAGCCCTCTGTAGTCGTTGACGGCTACACAGACAGCGACTGGGCACATGACACAGATGCTCGCAGCCGCACTGGTTACATCTTCCTCGTCGGAGGGACTGCTGTCTCCTGGAAGAGTGGAAAACAGGGTTGTGTTGCCAGGAGCTCTAGTGAAGCAGAGTATGTGGCACTGGGTGCAGGTACATGTGAGAGTGTTTGGCTGTCCAGCCTGTTGCAGCAGTTGCGTGTTCCCATTCATTGCATCACACTGCGCTGTGACAACCAGAGTGCGAAGGCGATTGCTGAGCACGATGGCATGCATCACTCTCGCACTAAGCACATCAACATTGAGCATCACTTTGTACGCGAGCGCATTGCCGCTGGGGAAGTTCAGGTTGTCTGGGTCGACACTGGTCAACAGCATGCAGACTTTCTCACCAAAGCGCTCAGCACTGGAATGTTCAAGGCAGCCGTGCATGCTGTTGGCTTGCTGCGCTCTCGTGATGCCGCCGGTTGATGTGAATCCTGTGATGTTCACCTCGTTTTATGTTCTGTGTGTGTGAGGCCTGTTCGTCTGTGGGTCATGGGGGAGTGTTGGTTATTGTCACAAACACACGCAAGTGCCCTCTTGTCTCCATTCATGCACACACCTCACCACTGTAGGTGATTGAACTGGATTAAGGCTCCCTGGTGCAAGACTGTGGTGCAGCATGAAGTGCACAGTGGAGGTGCCTCCATCAAGCTGCCAAGTGGTGGCTTCAGCACCAGCCTTGTCACAAGCCTTAGTTTAGTAATAACCTCACGTGCCAAAATGGGGATACAACTTGTAGGATTGCATGCTTGTTAGTTGATTGAATACTTGCATGTTCCTAGAGTGGTGAACCGGGTTGCTGATCCCTCGGGACCACACGTCCGGCTTGTGCCGGCGTGTGAGAAACCGCCTGGAGCTCGCTCGCTCCAGGGTCGGGTTCGATCCCTGGGTGGCGGCCGGGCCCCACGACGAGTGCCTCGCGTGGGTGGCCCGGTCAACTGGCTCTCACCACCTCGCTCACTACTCACTCTCGTNCCATCAAGCTGCCAAGTGGTGGCTTCAGCACCAGCCTTGTCACAAGCCTTAGTTTAGTAATAACCTCACGTGCCAAAATGGGGATACAACTTGTAGGATTGCATGCTTGTTAGTTGATTGAATACTTGCATGTTCCTAGAGTGGTGAACCGGGTTGCTGATCCCTCGGGACCACACGTCTGGCTTGTGCCGGCGTGTGAGAAACCGCCTGGAGCTCGCTCACTCCAGGGTCGGGTTCGATCCCTGGGTGGCGGCCGGGCCCCACGACGAGTGTTTCGCGTGGGTGGCCCGGTCAACTGGCTCTCACCACCTCGCTCACTACTCACTCTCGTTAAGCTGTGTCTCTACTGCTTGCACTTTTCTAAGTCGTGAGCGTTCCCCAATCCATGGCGTGTTTCATTTCTCGCTACTCACTTGCTTGCTAGCATAGTGCTTGTGGCTACCTACACACACACACGGTGCAGAAGGGCGCACATTTTCTGGCAGGACAAAACAGTGGAAAAAACACAGTTTTGGGCATAACTCCCTGTAGACATATCAGAACGACGAGCCGTCTGAACCAGAACGGCTGCACCGACAAGAGCTACGTCCTAATAGGCTGCACGCCTATGTGCTGTCCTACAGCACGAATCTAAATAAGAAGGTCTTCTGGACGCCCGTCCGACCGCCGGTCTTCCACCACCGTAGCCATGTCAAGGATCTGCACGTGAATGGACATGAGCCGAGGGGTCACCGTAAGCCGTGTACGACACACACAACACTCACCCATGACCGGAGGGCGACACACGTCCATGCACATGCAGACACTAACGATGTACAGAGCAGGAAACACACAGACGCTGCAGGCAACAAGCACAGCACACGCAAGGTGGCACATGAGGAGTCAACCTGCAACAGGAATGGGACTGAGTCCCACGGAACGAATGGTCGCATGAAACTTCGAACAACCCAGAGCCTTGGTCAGGAAGTCTGCGCATTGCCTGTCAGTGCCCACGTGGATGACTCGGATCTCACCACGGTCAACCACATCACGCACAAAGTGGTGCTCGACATTGATGTGCTTTGTGTGTGCATGAAACACAGTTGAGTTCTTGGCGATGGCCTCAGTGCTCATGTTGTCACACTGAAGGACCACGGGGGGAATGGACTGACGCAGTTCACCCAGCAGACGCACAAACCAGACACACTCAACTGCACCGGCGCCCAGAGCAACATACTCTGCCTCTGCAGTGCTACGTGCTGCGTGTGGCCAGGGCCTACGCCGCAGAGGGAGGGTTAACTGTCACCATGGACTCGGCGGCGTCACGAGCAAGACCGCGCTCATGAGCAAGTAGTGCCATGCCAGTGGCACAGCCAGGGTGAACCTCCGTGAGGCCGCGAGCACTCAGGTCGAGGGCCTTCGTGCCAGGGTCACCGGTCACGACGCTGCGCATGGGACGAGGGCGAAGGCGTCCGCTGGGTGCCTGTGTGTACGGTTCCGATGAGGCAGGAGCAGTGGCTGTTGCTGACTCACATGCCAGTGTGGACTACATGGCAGGTGCGTCACTAGAGGACGGCACGACCGCAGTGGCCGGGGACGGACCCACGGCAGACGCGGGCACGTCAGCGACCGGAGGCGGGGACGGCTCTGAGCCACACACGGACATGGACGCAGGATCAGGAAGGGCCTCAGACGCAGATGCAGATGGTGGATCGTTCATGGCCTCAGACACAGAGCCGGACTCGGACACGGGCGAGAGCGGAGAGTCGAGGGCGGAGGAGCGAGCCGCAGATGGGACGGGGCTGGGGGTGCCGATGGGCACAACCTCTGGGGACAGCCCCTGGGGTGTCAGCGACAGAGTGACAGCACTGGCCGGGGACACTGTGCCACCCGTGACAGGAACCTCCCCCACACTACAGGGTCCGGCACACCCAGGGGCATGAGCAGCACGAAGGTCGTGGATACGAGCAAGGTCACGGAATGCGAGATGCTCGAAGAAGAGAGCATCACGGGACTCCACGATGCGGCGTTGCTCAGGGTCCCAGAACTGCCAGGCCTTCAACCGTGGAGCCATGCCAACGAAGGCGTAATTGCGGCCTCAAGGAGAGAGCTTGCTCCCCTGCTGCTCCGGCGTGAACCAGACACAGGCAAGGGAGCCCCAGATACGGGCCAGGCGCAGATCCGCGCGACGCCCGTACCACAACTCGTAGGGCGTGCGGTGACCTGGGAGGGGGCCGTGAGGAATGCAGTTCTAGACCCAGGTCATGTACACCATGCCCTCGAAGGCAAAGGCCTCAGGCATGGCGCTGTCGGCACGCATAGTGCGGACCGCGTCCTCCACGGTGCGGTTCCAGCGCTCCGAGACACCGTTCTGCTAGGGGGTGGCGGGAGCGGAGAGGTTGTGGAAGACACCAAGCTCGGTGAAGGAGCGGGCCATGTCACCCGAGGTACTGGCCACCGCGGTCAGAGCGAAAGGTCTGAAGGCGGCGGTGGGACTGGCGTTCAGCCATGACCAGCCAAACACGTACAGCGATGGCGGCGTTGCTCTTCTGACGTAGACTATAGACCCAGCGCATGCGCGTGAAGTCGTCAGTCAGCGTCAAGACGTAGCGACTGCGGTCCTCCTAAAACTCGACAGGGAGCGGATACATGAGGTCGGAGTGGACAAGCTCCAAGGGCCGACGAGCCCTGGAGGCAGACTTTGAATAGGTGGACCGGTGCATTTTGCCTTCAGCACATGACAGGCAGTCGGTCATGGGTGGCGCCTCGAAGGACGCTGCATCAAGACCGAGAGCAGGCTGTGTGCGGATCAGCCTGTCGATAGCCCCCAGGTGTACATGACAGAGGCGTCGATGCAGGAGACGGTGGTGCTCGGGGGACAAAGCACCAGCGATGAAGACACGAGCAGTGGGAGGAGGCAAGGGGGGGCACTTGCAGGGGACCGAGAGATGTGATAGAGATCATCGATGACCGTCCCACGGAGGACGGTCTCCTGGGTGTCGCGCACAAAGATGCGAGCATCGGCAGCTATGTGCGTGACACCCAGGCCCATCTTGGTGCAAGCACAGACAGACAACATGCTGAGTTCGAGATCAGGGAAAAAGAGGATGTCGGAGATGTATACGGGACCAGCGGGCCCGGTGAGCTGCACAACCCCAACACCTTGGATAGGGACCTCATGGCCAGCTACAATGTGGACAGAGCGAACAGCGCCAATGCCGGCCAGAGCTCATCTCGCCGCCCTCTGAGCTTTGAGGAGCTGGTTTTGAGGGCACGCCTGGACAAAGGGGTTGCCTCCTCTCTGCCCGGTCCCGCGGTGGCTTCCGTCGTCGCTCTGTCGACGGTCAAGCCACCCAAGTGGTTTGAGTCAAACCCGCCTGTCTTCCAGACTGGGAATGACTACAAGTCCTGGGAGCCACGTTTTCACATGTGGGCCATGAGCGAGGTAGTCCTCGCCTACTACCTCACCCCTTACTAGGCGTCTGACCCCGCCCAGATTCAGATGGCGGTCCGCGCCGCCTCTGTCTTGATGAAGGCCGCCCGGACTTCACCAAGGACTTCAGCCGTTTCCTCAGTGATCCACTGACCGGCACAGGAGTAGACCCTTGCGTGGCGTGGGCACAAGCTGTCACCCTTTTTGAGGGAGCCACCTTGGCCCTGACGTCCCAGCGCCTCGCCGACTTCAACTCCCTCTGCCAGACTGCTCAGGAGTCCGCAGCTGACTACTGGCGCCGGGCGATCCGGCTGCACGAGGAGCTGGGAGACGATGCCCCTATGCAATACTCCGCCCTTCAGATCATCCTCTACGACATCCAACCCGACTACGTGCACGTCTTCAGCATCTTTGACCAGACCCTGCTGCGCGACATGGGGAGCGATAGGACCCTGCTGCGCTGGGCCACCCTCCACTTCCTGGAGGTCGCCGGCATGGACGCATCGAACCGCGCTCGCTGTAGCACCGCTTCAGCTGCAGTTGCCGCAGCGTCCTCCTCCCCGCTATCTACAGCAACAACGGCACCAGCTCAGGGGAAGAAGGGTCGCAAATCTTCAGTCGGGGGGCTCCAACGGTGGGACCAGCAGCGGCAACAGCACGAGCAGCATCGGCCGCAGTAGCAGCGGCGGGAGCAGTTGCAGTAGTGGCTGCAGCACCAGCAGCAGCGGCTCCGGGAGCACGACGGGCCGCCGGCTCGTGTGCTTCAACTGCGGGGGTGACCATCCCTACCCCGACTGCACTCGCCTGACGGGCCGTCCATTGGACTGGGCGAAGATCACGCGCGGGCTGCAGCAGGTGCACGAGGCGCGCGTGCGCCAGACGTCTGTTGTGACCGCTCGCTCTGCCGCCACTACCGCAGCCGTCCCTGAGCAGCCCGCCACCACTGCAGGCTCCCCAGCTGACCCTCGCGACTAGGCGCTTGACGACCGGGACAGGACAATTGCCGAGCTGCACCAGTTTTTTGCCTTGCGCTCATCTTAGGGAGGTGCAAGTGCGTTGACTGAGCCGGGGGGTCCTACAGCCTGTGGACTGTCTGTGTCGTTGTGTGATGATACCTGTGGTGGTCCCCATGTCCAGTTGTGTGCGCGTGACGGACCTGATGATGTGTCTTGACTGCATGTGTTTCATGTGCGCTTCGCTGGTCGCCTTGCCGTGTCACCCGCCGAGCACCCTTCTGCCGCGCCCTGCTCTGTCGCCAAGTGCCATGTTGCCCCTTGTACGCGTGTCACGGATGCCACTCTGGTGCCACCCATCACATGACATGTCGTCGTGATGCATTCGTCATCCTACATCCTGTTGCCGCTGCTGCTGCTGTTGTTGCTTCTGTTGCTGCTGCTGCTGCCATTGTGGTGACGATGGCAGCGGTCGGCGTTGGCCACTGACGGAGTTGTCCTCGGCAGCTGCGTCGGTGGCGGCGCTGGTGTGGGTGAGCTTCGGCATGACGACCAGTCCAACCTCCCCCCCCTTTTTTTGTTGTTGTTGCGAAACACCTCGGCGGAACACCTCACCGCGGAACACCTCCGCGGAACACCTCACCGCGGAATTTTCATGGACTGTCGCGGAACACCTCAGACTTACCGCGGAACAGCCACCACGGTCGCGCCAATGCGGAACACGGCGGGGTGCCGCGAACTGCCAGGGCACCTTCGTCAGTGCATTTCGCGACCACCGCAGAGCTGCCGCGACTGGCGACCACGGAACTGCCGCAGACTCGCGACCGCGGGGCACCGTGGAGTACCGTCGGCGTGTTACATAAGCGCCGCGGAGCTACCGTGGTGGAACGCTGCGGATCCGCGGAGCACCACGGATCTACCGCGGCACCGTCACCGCGGGGTGACGTACTTCGGAACGCCGCGTGTGACCGCAGTAGATCCACGGCACCGTCGGCGTGTTCTGTTGCGGCCGCGAAGTTGCCGCGTCTGCGGGGATCTCGTCACCGCGGAGCACCGTGGAGTTTCCGCGGAGTGGCTTCTGCTGTCGCGGAATGGCCGCGGAACTGTCGCAGAGTTTTTAAGAAAGCGGTCGGAGTTGTGGTGGGTCCTCTAGGACCTCTCGCCGAGACAGTGGGCGCTGCTGCTGCTATTACTCAAGGCAACGGCTGCGGTCGCTCACTGCTATTGCGGTTGCTACGCCTCTGCTACGCAACTGTGCGAGCACTGGCTCGCTGCTCTGATACCAAGAAGGACAGCTTCCTAGCACTGCTGTCGCTGGCGTGGCAGCACAGGCCGGCCAGCTAACTCAATAGCACACACAGGTGGAGGTGAGAATAGCAAGGGGTTGGCTAGGGACACAGACAAAGTGTCATAAGCTGGAAATACTGAATTTTGCAGAGAGAAATAACAATTGAGGCCTAGACAACCTAAATAGTGTCTCTGACCTAGTGGGTGCACACACACACGGTGCACAAGGGCGCACATCTTCTAGCAGGAGAAAACAATGGGAAAAACACAGTTTTGGGCATAACTCCCTATAGACACGTCAGAACGACGAGTCGTCTGAACCAGAACGTCCGCACCGACGAGAGCTACGTCCTTATAGACTGCACGCCTATGTGCTGTCCCACAGCACAAATCTAAATAAGAAGAAGGTCTTCTGGGCGCTCGTCCGGCCGCCGGTCTTCCGCCACCGTAGCTATGTCAGGGATCTGCAAGTGAATGGACATGAGCCGAGGGGTCACCGTAGGCCATGTACGCCACACAAAACAACAGATTCATGCACTCCTCAAACTGTTCACACCACATGTACCCACGTGCTAGAAGCTTCTAAGAAACTTCTTGACATTTAGTTCTCAAAGAAGGAAGATGTTGAGAAACTTCCATAGCACATGCAAAATGTCTAGGACTTACGAATCACTTTGATAATAGTTTCGTGGTCTCATTTTTACTACATGATATACGAATACATGAAAAAAAATCATTTATTGGTTTCTTTAAACTGAAGTGAAAATAGTAGCGAAGAGTTATGGCTGTCCGAACCCAGGCAGTGCCTACGATGGTCCATTGTGCCAAACAATGCCACGCAACATGAGACATGGACCCTAGGCAGAGCGTGACGCTGCAGACGTAATAGCACAGTGAGATCCAGCGTTGCACGCACGCAGACAGCCTCTGCGGTGGCAGTGACTGCTGATAGCTCGACCGCCAAGGAGGCCTGCCGATGGAGTTGAGCACGTTGACGCAGGGAGGAGACTCCAGTGAACTGCGTGTAGGCCTCAGCGTGTGTCAGCTCCACCGGACGACACTCCAGCAGCGTCAAGTCTCGCCGTCAGTCATCTACACGCCGATGTACACAAGCCGGGAGGACACAACAGAGCACAATGAGAGATGCGGAAAAACCAACAGTCCCCCCTCCCCTCCCACAAATCTCATGAGTGAGTGAGGTGAGTTTGCAAGGAAGTGCATGCCAGATATTACGTGCAAAAGCGAACAATGTGCACTAGTGCAATGGTGCATACAGACGAACGGCACCGTAGATAACCGTTGATCCAACGACATGTAAAAGTCCACTACTAAGAGGAGATTCGACGACCCATAGTGATTCATCCAAATCTTCAAGCATCAATGGAAATACAGACCCGTTTCATATTATCCACCACAGTCAGATTTATCTGTCTTCGAGGGTGAAATCGGACCTCGCCGACTTTGGAGGATAAGTCGACGACACCGGCCTTGCCAATGTCAGAAGACAGCATGTCTTGATTTTGGTCATTCACAAGTGCGAACTCCCAAACTGGGGAGTTCGCAAGGGCAAATGTTCGAACCCTAAGCAAACCCCCTAGTTACACTGGGGGGTTTGGGTTGTATTTTTTTACTTGTCCAGGCACCTGCCCGGCCCCGCGGTATTGGGGCCCGACAGGTCCCCTTTCATCTATCACCGCGTGCGCCGCATCCCGCAAACCCCCCCAAATCTTTACCAAACCCCCTAGTTACACTTGGGGGTCTGGGTTTTATTGCTTTCCTTGCCCGGGCACCTGCCAGGTTCCGTGGTAGCGGGGCCCAACATGTCCCCTTCCTTCTATCACTGGGTGCGCCGCATCTTGCAAACCCACCCAAATCTTTGAAAAACTCCCTAATTACACTGGGGGTTCGGGTTTTAATTTTTTACTTGCCCGGACACCTGCCGGGCCCAGCGGTTTCGGTAGACCGTCGATCGAGGGGCATCGAAGGTCTCAATGGTACGCAAACACATGTGCACTTGTGTACGTTTTACAGTCTCTAACATCCTAATTGACGTGCACTTCCTAATGCACTCGCCGCATGCACTTCTCATTTGGATCGGGGAGGGGAGGGGAATTTGAACCAGAAACCGGATGCCCCCCGACTTTTGCCACCAGTGAGTGTATAGTTGCAGTGCATATTGAAGTGCATTGTCTTCGCACTACATGTCGGTGAGATCTGGACACAAGTGCGCATATCTCCAGACTTTGAATACACCAGTGCGCAGTTCAGCCTCATGTACGTACAACTTGTTGTGTACCTTCTCATACAATCCCCGTATATACTTTTGAGGAAAAGGGTGGAGACAGGGTGGGGGGGAGGTGTCGCGAACCTACAAAATGGGGTTGAAATCGACGGAAAGGCTCAATGTGGACGGAGACCATGTCGGACGCTTCGTAACCCGTCAAGAACACGAAAACACGTTCTGTCGAGCCCACTTCAATTACAGTGGGACACAAATAAGTCATCGTACCATCCGCAACACGAGTTGCGGATGATTTTGAAGAATTGTGTTTCATGTCCCACAACTCGTAGGAATTATTCCAAACCTTGATTGTGGTGCCTATCCTCTTAAATACATCTAATAAGTTCTACATATTTTTACATAGAGCTTTTGGTCAATGTTACAAAAAGAAAGGTGTTGATTCATCATCTTATTATTGTATCGAGATACAAGTAACTTTAGTGCTATTCATGAACTAAATTTTGATTGCAAATATTGAAATTTATCCAAAGTTTTTGTTTACAATCCCCCCTCCCACATGAAACTAGCCTTATCCAAAATACTTAATACACTCGTGTATCATTTCAATCACACCACACTCAAAATCCTACACCTTCTTATGCACTCCACACATGTACTTTCACCTCAACCCCCTACTCCCCTTCCCACCAACAGAGTCTATCCACCCACCTCTACATCAAGCCACACAACATTTTTCACTTGTGCCCACCTTCCTAGAACCTTCATAGGAAGGTGGACATCAGTTGACACAAGTGCACAGTCTTTTTTAATGCACACATTTTTTCAAAACCTCGTCATACACACTCCACATTCACTCTCACACCACCCGCCCTCAAACTTCCACACTCCACTCTCATAAACTGAATAACTTCATGCACTAGTGTAAAAACTTATGTGAAACTAACTCACCTTAACATACACCACCATATTCACTCCCCACATACACTTTAAGCCCAATCCCCCCCCCCCCCCCCCCCCCCCCCCCCCCCTCCTCTCCCCGCCCACCTCAAGCTAGCCTTATCCCAGGTATGTTGTACACTTGTGTAACATTCCACCTACACTACACTCACAACATCCAACACCTCCACATTCAATGCCCAGATGCACTTTCACCAAACAAGACCCACCAAATCCAACTAAGGCTCAAACAACAAAATTCATACACTTGCGTTTTCTTTAAATCACTGAACACTCTGTCATTCCTACAACTCCTCTTGCACTCCGCACATACACTTCCTCTCCCCCCTCCCACCCCCCAACAAACACAGAGTCCATCCCTCCACCTGTATCTCAGGCGCTCCAACATTTTTCACAGTTGTCTAACTTCCAAGAACCTTCCCAATAGACCAATTCCCTTCATACACACTTCACCGAGTGTATGAAAGAATTGCGATGAACTCTTTCTTGGAAAATGTCCAATTATGTGATTAAAAGCGTTTTCCATTGTGAAAGAAAATGGGGTTACATTTGACTTGGAGCTACGTGTGATGGAAAGCCATGAAGCTCTACACATACAGCAAGGACATCATATCACATCACAATGGAAACTAAAAACCTTCTTCTCTGATACATGCGTTAGACAAGAACAGAGCATGACATGCTGAAATGAGTCTAGGGCATGCAGGCCCATGCTGGATGAGACATGAGCTCTAGGTGTGAGCGTGATAAATTTAGCACCAAGATTTGGCTAAGTCTAGAACAAACGAATAAAGAATAAATGAGAGAGATAAAGTGAGCCCAACGAAAGGCTTATGTACTAGGGACTGGCGGCTAGTCCACCAGGCCCCGTCATCCCCGTCGCACCAAAACGTACAAACGGGGAATATACATGTCACAGAAAATGAAAGAAACAATGGAGGTCTCCCGAGGCACCGGAACAGTTCACCGTGTGCCCGGGTCTCGACCGACGGGAAAATATGCGATATATCCTAAATGTGTCCAGACTCTACGGTGACACACTGGCATCATTGACTAGCCAGGCTAGGCACGTTTAGGCCTCCTGAGACACCGGAAAAAGCAACCGGATGTCCGGGTCTCAGCCACATGCAAACAACACACGTCTGTCAAAGGGCCACAAAGACTAGACCAATCAGTGCAGGGTCTCCCGAGGTACCGGTACAAACCACCATGTACCCAGGTCTTGACCACAAAAAGAATGCCGAACCTGTCAAAGACTATGCGGTGTCTTTCTATGGGGTCTCCCGAGGTATAGGAACAAACCACCAAGTGCCCGGGTCTCAACCACTGAGAATACTCTACCAAACATGTATGCGTGAACTGAGCTGCTAGAATTCACCAGACGTATCACAGAGGGAGTAAGGTAGCCACTGGAGAACCATCAGCACAAGCTAGGAGGCTCTCTCTACACAAGACTACATAACAGTTCAAATCCCATACACCAACACTCCCCCTGGGATGTAAGAGCTGTCAACAAGGGTACCAGCTAGGAAGATATATACACTCCCCCTCAATGAGAGAATCCTGGGAACATGAACCCAAACACCGGTATGCCCAGATAACTATGCTCCTCTTGCATGCAAGAGGCTACAAGACTGTTGCTTGCAGAAAATAGTAAGTCCCCCTAGCGCAAACGATCCTGGGAGAACAATCAAGCAATAGTTAGACATGAGAGTGGCTCTGGATGTGAAAGTATCAGCAAGGAAAGGGGAATGAGGCTGAAATAGCTACCATGTGCACAACTCACTCATACACTGTCCAACAACTGTCACCCACGAGCTCTGGAGTGGTGTGAGAAGGGCAAGTCAGTCTCACCTCACACTCCTGGAGGCTCCCAGAGATCCCAGCTGGCAGGGTCCAGGGTCTCACTCTGATCAGACTCATAGGGTACAGGGGTGGAGAAGACGCTGCCGAGTTCTCGATGGTCAAGAGAGGAGGGAGAGGCTGGAGCCCTCACATGTGGCAGCTGCCAGAAGTACCAACCAGCAGACTCTAGTGTTGTGTGTGAGGAGAGGATGGTAATGAGTGCTCCTAGGATGGAGGATGGAGACAAAGCCGGGTTTGTGTGTGTGGAGCTCGTCACTGTAAGCAGCGGAAAAAATGCACACTCCAATGAGCGCAGGTACCCATGCACTGTGACCAAATCACCCTAGAGAGGAGAGACACAAAGACGCAGATTGACATGATCCTCTTGAGTAGCTATGCGAAGATCAAACTCTACATCCTTGAGCACCGCCACCACCTCACTGTAAGTGGTGGACAAGGAGTCAACCACTCTACGGAGCACAACCACATCCATCTGTGCTGCTTGAAGTTAAGTGGATGCAGGTTCCGTGCCTCCTGAAGTAACATGTCTCAAAACGTCCAGGGACTGAGACAAAGGGTCATCTGAAGGACATGGATGCGGGACAACCTCTGAGGTAGGTGGCGTGGAAGGCTTGGAGGTGAAGAGGGATGGTCCAGTTGTAGAGGAGAAGGATGGGGGTGAGCTAAAGGATGTCCCAAGGCTGTCCGAGGTATCGTCACAGCTCAGTACATCAAGGTCCCCATCCTGTGAGGCGCTATCCGAGGGTGTTGTGGAATTGGACTCAAAACTATCTGGTTTGTGTCCACTACAACCCTGAGCAAGCATCTCGGCCAACGCATCCTGTAGTGCACGCAACCACTCCTTTGCATCCCTCAGCTCACACTCTCTAGACATCTGTACGTAATCGCTCCTCCCCATGTCCCTAGTGATGATGTATCCTGGTGCATCCTGTGGTGGAGGGATATCACCGGATAATATCTCTCGAATGGTAGCGACGTAAGACTCCTGAGCACTGATCTAGGAACAAATGTTGTCCTCCGCAGCTCAGCATCTCGGACAAGAATGGCTAGATGCGGTCGTCTTGGTGTAGGGACCTGACCCTGTAGTCACAACCATAGGAGGGCAAGACTCTAGTGCCCCCCCAAGATCTCAGACGTCAGAATGGTATCTCTATCAGCTACTGCAAGATCACTGAAAACTGAGGGAACAACACACACAGCTGATGCGGTCGATGCAATTCAGGCTGCTGACGTGTCCAATGATGCTGATGCACGTAATACTGCCGATGCAGTAGAAACTGCCGGTAAAGCTGGTGCTTTCCATGCTGCTCATGCCCGAGATGGTGTCGATGACTTCCAAATAGATGCTGCAGCTGGTGCAGGCTGTGCTATTGATGCATCTGGTGCTATTGATGCAGCTGGCGCTGCTAATGCACCAGGTGCAACCGATGCTGTCTATGCTGAAGAAGATGTCAATATAGTAGATGCAGCTTCTGTCCAAGAGGGTGATGCTACAGAAGGTGAAGGTGTTATCACTGATGTAGATAATGGAGTTGATGTGAGAGATGAAAGTACTACAGAGGCACCAGATGCAACTGGTGCAGTTGATGTTGAAAAATTGCCCCTCCGCATGCCCAAGCGCGGCGCCGGGAGGTGCCGACGAGCCGCCAGAAAGTGCAAACTCCGCTCTGGCGGATCTAGCGACTCGAGGATTGCTCCGATCCTAAAATAAATGACCCCATAAAGTTGACGAGTCGCTGAATCAGGTGAAAGTTGTTTCGCCGGAATCGGACAAGTATCGAGAGAGATATGGCCTTCCAAAGTTGGGGTGTGCACAGCGACTCTGGGAGCCGGCTGCGACTCGAAATCCGGTGGATAATCGACCGGATTGAGTAACAAAAATACCATCTAGAGAAATTGCTCCGGAAGGCCTGCCGAGGCGTCCGGTGGATGATCCACCTGATCAGGTGGATCATCCACCGGATCCACTAGTGCAGGTTGTTACTGAGGGACTTAGCCAAAATCATGGCTCGGCGTCCGATTTGTTACTCGGGGAATTTGTCAAAATTCTGACTGCAGGGCCGCGGACAGGTTTCGAACCTCGTCACACCCCATCACCAAACTCGACCCAAAAGTGGGTAGGGTGTATGGAAACAGTGCAGGAGACTCCTACACCACGTGCAAGAGGACCTGCACCTTGGGAAAGGTGCTTCGCACGTGAAGGAAGGCGCCACGGCGTGTGCGCGCCATGGAGGCGTTAGGCGTTTCTGTGGTGGGTGAGACCTGCGCTTCAGCAAGCATAACTTGAGCTATGCTTGGCCAAATCGCGCACGGTTCGGTGCATTGGAAAGCTCATGAATAGCCCTATAAATGTTGTGATCATGTATATGTTAAAACATGAACGCAAAACGACGTTATTCCCTTCGCAAACTGACTGTCTCTAAATTCCTGCTCACATAGCGTGAGGCGACCAGAAAGCTCACGCTCAGTCTCAGATTCGCCCAAAACAGTAGACGTGAACCACTAGAGACGATCAGACAAATGTCGGGACCGCACCACGCGGATTCCATCCTGAAAAAGGGTTATGGGCCCACTGGTCTGATAACCTCCAACGTTCATGTCTTCCGTAGCNTAACGCAAAACGACGTTATTCCCTTCGCAAACTGACTGTCTCTAAATTCCTGCTCACATAGCGTGAGGCGACCAGAAAGCTCACGCTCAGTCTCAGATTCGCCCAAAACAGTAGACGTGAACCACTAGAGACGATCAGACAAATGTCGGGACCGCACCACGCGGATTCCATCCTGAAAAAGGGTTATGGGCCCACTGGTCTGATAACCTCCAACGTTCATGTCTTCCGTAGCGCACGTGATCGTGATCTTGGACGTCGCCGTGAAGTTCTCAGAACCCGTCGGAGTAGAAGCTGCGCAAATGGCGCAGAAGGAGACGCATCCCATCCAGAAGTATGCAAGTGGCCCAGGATTTGGGCTATAGAGGTGGCACTTTGAGTTGCACCTCGCGCATAAGAGGCTGTTTGCGGTCATGATGGAAACAGAAGTCCTCGACCAAGCGATGCCGACGGAAGCTCAGAAGGAGGCCTTCGCAAAGAAGAACACGGAGGCGCTCATGCTGCTGATGTTCGGGACGGCCGAGTCGCAGTGGGACTACTTCCAGGGCTACAAGCTGGTAGCCGAAGCGTGGCAAAAACTCTGCTCCATCCATCAATCCAAATCGCTGGCGCACAAAATCTTCGCAATGAAGCGACTCCTTATGGTGAGAGTCGAGGAGGGAGATGATGTCATCTTCGCCACGCAGCAGATCGAGTCGCTCGCCTCGCAATGCAATGAAGTGGGGTGGAAGATCGACAGGCAGCTGCAGGCGATGGCCCTCCTCATGGCCCTACCTGACAGTTGGGACCCACTCATCACCGTCCTTGGAGGATGGGCAGAGGACAAGCTTACCTATGGCGCGGTCGTAGAGTACATCCGCAACGAGGCGCAGCGACAGAGCTGTGGGGAGTCCTCGTGTTCCTCATCGGCCTTCGTCACCAAAACGCGTGGTGGTGGAAGTGGGGGCAAAGGAAGCGGCGGAAAGGGCGGCAGCAAGAAGGGCGCCAAGAAAGCCGTGTGCCACAACTGCGGCAAGGAGGGCCATTGGGCCTGTGAGTGCCCAGAGGAGGCGAAGACCGGCAGCAAGAATAGCAAGGGCAGGTCACTCCTCAACGGCAACAAGAATCACTTCCTCAAGAAGGCCAACAGGCGGTGCCTGGATTCCGGGGCCGAGGAGCATTCCCAAGTCGAGAAGGTGGGGTTCGTCACCTACGAGAAGTCCTCCAAGTCGATGGTGGTCACGAATGACAAAGTCGAGCCGGCGGCCGGCCAAGGCGACGTGGAGGTGGAAGTCGTGGTGGGCAGTAAGAAGGAGTTGTGCACAATCCGTGATGTACAGCACGTCCCTGGCCTGGATGATATCCTGAGTGTTAGCCGCTTGATGAACAAGGGATATGAGGTGCTCTTCCACAGGAAAGGCGCAGTGGTGCGCATCGACAGCGACGGTGAGGTTGTGCTGGAGGCAAAACGCAAGGGCGGTCTCTACATCGTGGAGACCAAGGCGGTTCTCGCGGCACCGGACTCAACAGACTCGCAAGAGCGCATCGTCAACATGGCCAAAGGAGGAAGCGTTGATCTGGAGCTCTGGCACCGACGGTTGGGGCATTCAGCGTCCGCAACCATTAATGAGATGGCGAAGCACGACATGGTGTGCGGCCTCGTCATTGACGGTGCAGCAGACACGGTAGCAGATGCAACAGTGCACAAAAAGTGCGAGCCTTGCATTTTGGACAAGGCACGGCGCAAGCCATTCAACAAGAACGAAGCTCGCGCAAAGGACCTGCTGGAGGTCGTGCACAACGACGTGTGCGGACCGTTCAAAACGCCGTCAAACGGCGGCTTGAGATACTTCGTCACCTTCATTGACGACTGTAGCAAGAAGCTCTACGTGTACTTCATGAAGCGGAAAGGCGAGTTCCTAGACCAGCTGAAGGAGTACGTCGCACCGGTGGAGAGGCAGACTGGCCGGAAGGTCAGAGCGCTACGCAGCGACAATGGCGGAGAGTACATGGGCTGCAGCGGGTGGATGAAGCAGCAGGGCATCAAGTGGGAACCCACTACGTCGTACTCGCCACAGTCCAACGGAGTGGCAAAGAGGGCAAACCAGACGCTGCTCAACATGGTGCGGACCATGCTTGTGGATGCGGGGTTGCCGCGAGGGTTCTGGGCAGAGGCTCTGTGTATAGCGAGCTACACCATCAACCTCACCCCAACAGTGGTGCTGAAGGGTAAGGACGGCTGGAAGATGCCGCAGGAGGTTTGGAGCGGGCACAAGCCAAACATGGCGCACCTGAAGGTGTTCGGGTGCAAGGCGCACGCGATGGTGCAGGCGGCGCAGCGACACGACAGCAAGCTGGAACCGCGGGTGAAGCCGTGCTTGTTCCTCGGCTACAAGAGGGCACAAAAGGTGTATCTGCTCTGGGACCCACGCACGCAAGAGATCATCCGCAGTTGTGATGTCGAGTTCGACGAGCAGCGGAGCTTCAGCAGCAGTAACAACGACATGAGCTTCGGGAACACTCCAAAACAGGGAGAGTGGTTCCAGCTCCTTGACTACGAGGAGGAGCCGGCGGACACGGAGGTTGATGATGCGGTGGTGCAGCAAGAGCAGCAGCCGACCCGGAGGACTCCGACAACGATGCAGCTGGGCTGGAGATCCGGCGGAATGATCCGTCGAAGGAGGTACCGCGGGTGCCGAAGCGCGCACTCCCGGCGGAGTTCGCGTCGTGCGTCGGAGAAAAATACTCCGGACGCGCCGCTCATCCAGTTGATGGTTCACCGGAGTGGGAGGGATCCTCGGGGAGCCGTCCGGTTGATGATTCACCGGATCGGGCTGAGTCGGAAGGATCGCAGCAGAGCGACGAGACGACGCCAAGACTGTCGCGCCATAGCGGGAGGCAGCAGAGAGCGGGGAAGCATTTCGACACAGGCACCGGTCGATGGATCGGCATGACGCGGTGCATGCTGGCTGCATCAACAGAACCAATGACCGTGCAAGAGGCGCTTGCGCGGCCCGAGGGGAAGCAGTGGGACGCCGCCATCAAGTCGGAGTTGGCGTCCATTGCTGAAAACAAAACGTTGCAATTGGTTGATAGGCCGAAAGACGCCAAGGTCATCGGCTCCAAGTGGATCTTCAAGACCAAGTTCACGAAAGAAGGTGTGGTGGATAAGTACAAGGCGCGGCTCGTGGAAAAGGGGTACGCACAGCGCAAGGACAAGCACTACGATGAGACGTTCGCCCCCGTCGCCAAGTTCACAAGCATCCGGGCGATCCTTGCGGTAGTAGCCGTGAAGGACATGGAGCTCCACCAGATGGACGTAAAGACGGCCTTCCTCAACATCATCATCGACAAAGAAATCTACATGGAGGTGCCGGAGGGGGTGGAGGCGCCGGAGGGCAAGGTGTGCAAGCTGCGGAAGTCCTTTTACGGGCTAAAACAATCACCCCGATGCTGTTACCAATAGATAGATAGCTTCATGGCACAACTCAGCTTCAAGCGCTGTGAGGCGGATCACAGTGTGTACGTGCGGTGCAACAAGAAGCTCCATCAGATTGTTGCACTCTACGTGGACGATCTGATCTTGTGCTCCTCATGTTGTTATTCGAATGCCCCTTGGCCACTAGTCTCCAGAATGGGCAAGTAGTGGACGGACCAGGCATGCACTGCTCATGTGGAGCAAGTCCCCTGGGTCCGGTCCAACAGACCAGGCATGCACTGTCCTTGTTCAAGGATAATTCCCCTGGGTTTCTGATGATGGCTATTCAAATTGTCAATTGAACCGTACCAATGGAAAGAGCAGGTGTCAAACCGTCAGCTGTCCAAGTTTCGGGCTGATCCAACGGTCGGATTGGAAGATGCAAGATGTGCCTTGGATCAGTGGATGGCTTCCCTGATTGAGGGGATGACCTCCTTAATTTAAATTTAGGGAGTGACATCGGCCGAGGCACACGCGCTTTGGCTTAGCCGAGGCGCGCGCGCTTCGGCTGCCAAAGGCACTCCTTAGCTATTTATGCCTTGTACTTGCCATTGTCTCAACTACTCCTTCACTTGATGTCTTTTGTTGGTGCTGTGCGCTTGAGACTGGGTTTGATATGAATTGCTAAGGTGGTTGTAATCTTGCTCGTGTGTGAGTGCTGACTTAATCTGTTGAGCTCTCACACCAAGGAAGAAGAAGGCTTAGAGGGCAAGAGCCCCTAAGACCTTGAGCGAAAGCACCTGGGTAACTAGGTCTCACCAGAGGCTTAGTTGATTCCTTGGGGGTGATCGTGATACTTGGGTGAAATTTCCTTGGACGGTCGGCAGTTGCCATTGTGTCGGCGCTGTTTTCTAGACCGGAGCCTCAGGCCACGTGACTCAGGAATGACACCTCAGACCTGCCAATCCTACACCAACTGAAAGTGCAGCTGAGCAGCAGGTTCTAGATGTTGGACATGGGGGAGCTCGAGTTCTACCTCGGGGTGAGCATTATGCGGAACCGGAGGACGCGCACGCTTGAGCTGGGGTAGGCCAAATACGTGGCCGAGGTGCTGAAGCGGTACGGCATGGAGGACTGCAAACCAGCGTGCAGTCCAGTCTCCACGACCTGTGAACTGAGTGCGGCAATGGCGCCGCAAACAAAAGAAGAGCGGGAGGATATGGCAGGGGTGCCTTACCAATCGGCGGTGGGCAGCCTCATGTACGCCATGGTTGCGACTCGACCGGACTTGGCCTACGCGGTGGGCCAAGTGAGCAGGTACGTGGCCGATCTAGGGCCACTACACTGGCAGGCGGTCAAGCGTATCCTCCGCTACCTGCAGGCGACGTGGCACGCGTGCCTGAGGTTCGACGGCAAAGGGTGGACGGACCCTTTGAAGCCTGGTCTGCTACACGGATGCAGACTACGCTAGGGATGTGGACAAACGGAAGTCCACATCCGGCTACGTGTTCTTCCTCGCTGGTGCAGCGGTCTCGTGGTGTAGCTAGAAGCAGGACTGTGTCGCCACTTCCACAGTGGAAGGAGAGTACATCGCGCTGGCCGAGGCAATCAAGGAGGCGGTGTGGCTCCGCAGGTTGCTGGGGGAGCTGGGCGTGCCGCAGCAGGAGCCAACGGTGGTGCAAGAGGACAACACCGGCTCCATCTCACTGACCAACAACCCGACACAGCACAGGAGGACGAAGCACATCAACGTGCGTTACCACTACGCACGGGACATGGTCGAGAAGGGGCAGGTGGTGCTGCAACACTGCAGCACGAACAACATGCTTGCAGATTGCTTGACCAAAGCGCAACCCGCGGACCGGCATGAGATGAGCGTGGCCTGGCTTGGGATGACCAGCTATGATGGGCTGGAGGGCGCAGCGGAAGATGAGTAAGAGCAAGCAGGAGCAGCGGGCATGGCAGGTGCAAGGGGGAGAATGCTGAAAAATTACCCCTCCGCATGTCCAAGCGCGGCGCCGGGAGGCGCCGACGAGCCGCCAGAAAGTGCAAATTCCACTCCGGCGGATCTGGCGACTCGAGGATTGCTCAGATCCTAAAATAGATGATTGCCTCGTAAATTTGACGAGTCGCTGAACCAGGTGGAAGTTGTTTCGACGGAATCGGACAAGTATCGAGGGAGATATGGCCTTCTAAATTTGGGGTGTGCGCAGTGACTCTGGGAGCCGGCTGCGACTCGAAATCCGGTGGATAATCGACCGGATTGAGTAACAAAAATACCATCTGGAGAAATTGCTCCGGAAGGCCTGCCGAGGCGTCCGGTGGATAATCCACCTGATCAGGTGGATCATCCACCGGATCCAGTAGTGCAGGTTGTTACTGAGGGACTTAATCAAAATCATGGCTCGGCGTCCGAAACTCAGTAGTATGGTTTGTTACTCGGGGACTTTGCAAAAATTCTGANTTGGGGTGTGCGCAGTGACTCTGGGAGCCGGCTGCGACTCGAAATCCGGTGGATAATCGACCGGATTGAGTAACAAAAATACCATCTGGAGAAATTGCTCCGGAAGGCCTGCCGAGGCGTCCGGTGGATAATCCACCTGATCAGGTGGATCATCCACCGGATCCAGTAGTGCAGGTTGTTACTGAGGGACTTAATCAAAATCATGGCTCGGCGTCCGAAACTCAGTAGTATGGTTTGTTACTCGGGGACTTTGCAAAAATTCTGACTGCAGGTCCACGGACAGGTTTCGAACCTCGTCACACCCCATCACCAAACTCGACCCAAAAGTGGGTAGGGTGCGTGGAAACAGTGCAAGAGACTCCTACACCACGTGCAAGATGACCTGCGCCTTGGGAAAGGCGCTTCGCACGTGAAGGAAAGCGCCACGGCGTGTGCACGCTATGGAGGCGTTAAGCGTTTCTGTGGTGGGTGAGACCTGCGCTTCGGCAAGCATAACGTGAGCTATGCTTGGCCGAATTGCACGCGGTTTGGTGCGTTGGAAATCTCATGACTAGCCCTATAAATGTTGTGATCATGTCTATGTTAAAAAACGAACTCAAAACAATGCTATTCCCTTCACAAACGGACTGTCTCTAAATTCCTGCTCACATAGCGTGAGGCGACCAGAAATCTCACGCTCAGTCTCAGATTCGTCCAAAACAGTAGACGTGAACCACTAGAGATGATCAAACAAATTTCGGGACCGCACCACGCGGATTCCATCCTGACAGTTGATCCTAAGGGTGCAACAGTTGCAACCGTCACAGGTGCTGCTGAAGTACTTGATGCTAACAGAGGTGTCGATGTAGTTGGTGAAGGCGATGTAGAGGAAGGAGCAAACATTGAAGAAGAAGCTGATGACACAACTGTAGCGGAAGACGGAGTAGCTGGTGTTGCTAGGGAAGCTGTCACAACTGATGTAGCTGGTGTTGAAAGCAAAGTGGGTGCTTTAGAAGAGGCTGATGTCGATGAATCTATGGATGCCGTACATGACGTCGATGTTGCGACTACTGGTGAAGAAGCAAATGAAAGAGCTAACGCTGTTGGTGCAGCTGGAAGAACTGATGTAGCTCATGCTATAAGTAGAGCAGGGGCTCTGGAGAGGACTGATGCTACTGATGTTGCTAAAGATGTAGACGCAACAGAGGATGCTACTAATGAAGCGGGTAATGTAGCTGATGCGAAAAGCGTGGATGTAGACTGTGTGGATGTGTCTGATGCTGTTACTACTACCAGTTGTAGAAGTTATAGAGGACACTGCTGTTGGAAATGCAACAGGCGGGGTAGCTGGTGCAGCAACTGCAGCTGTACCAGTTGATGTAGCTGCTACTGTAGAGGATGCGAGAAGCGTGGATGTAGACTGTGTAGATGTGTCTGATATTGCTACTGTTGTTGGACCTGCTCTAACAGATGCAGTACTAGTTTCTCCTGCTCCATCCTCGGTGCTCACTGGCGTAGTCGATGTTGAAGTGGACGGATCCACACACCCCCCTTGAACCGATGCAACAAGAGAAGCCGGTGAAGATGAAGACGTGCCAGAGATGAGACAAACATGATGCACTGTGCGACAACGACGTCGTCGATTAGGAGGCTGACTAGGAGGGGGCATGATACTAGTGGAGGGTAGGATGGTGAGAATAGCCACCGACTGAGAAGAAAAGTCCAGTGCAGCTGGGGAAGGTCCCTTAGAAGAAGATGAGGAAGATGAGGACAACGCGAAATAGGAAGAATCATCCTGATGGGAGAATAGGTGGTCCCTGACCTGTTGCATCATATGTCTTAGGCTTTGGAGCTCGGTGTACAGGTCTACCAGAGCGCACGTATGGTGATCATACAAATGAGGTAGGTCCGTCTGTTGTGGAGTGTAAGGGAACTCACGAGGCTAAAGCCAGGGTGGATGCCACCCACTAGGACACACGTGACACTGGCGCCAACCATGGCGTCCATCACCACAGAAATGGCAGGTAAACCCACAAAGAGCTGGATCCTGTCGTGGAAGAAGATGACCAATCCTCCTAGATTCATAGTGGTGAGGATGGAGAATGCTGTGTCCCGGCGGTGTAGAGACCGACCACGAGTGCGGCTGGAGAGCAGCATCACTAAAAGGTGGTGCCGGCGGCCACACATCAAGGATAATGCGGATGAGCATGGAGAGCATCCTGTCTCTGTGGTGATGAGAAGGACCACGGAGAAGGCTGACGAGTCGTTGGAGGCGGTCCGGGCACGAGGCCGTCAGGCTGATGACACGGGTAGGCGTGTAGAAAGCCAGCTCCGGTCAGAATAGAAGCCGACCACAGAGGAAGCTGGCCAGCATACCCATGAAAGGGTGATGCCAGAGGCCGGGTCAGAGTGCCGATGGGCTGGTGACATGGCTAGACTAGAGGAACGCTCTCTCCTGGTGGTGAATAAATGGACCACAGGAGGGACTGGCCAGCACCACCGTGAGGTGGTGGCGCCGGCGGTGTGATCACTGTGCCAGATGGCTACTCGTGATGGGAGTGAGTGTGTGAGATGCTGTGTCCAGGCAGTGTAGAAACTGACCACGGGTGCACATGGCCGGGATGACCATGTGGAGGTGGTCCCGGCTGTAGCCTCAGTGGGTCTGAGAGTCGCGGATGAGGAGGGTGAGAGTGCAAAACACTATCAGTAGGTAATGTAGAAATTGCCTGTGTGAGGTAGGGGCCAGGAGGTGGCCCTGGCTATGGCATCATCCTGCCTGAAGGAACGATACGAGATGGGAGTGATCTACCAACTGATATTCTGAGTGGGAGAGGAGCTAGCGCAGTCACTAGGTGGTGAAGAACCTAGGGACAAGAGCTGGGAGTTTGTTCGACTCAATTACTACAACTGTTTCTAAGTAGAGTTGAACGCATAAATGAAACATGCACGGTACCAGTGTTGTGGGCCAAAAGATTAACTGAAAAGAAGAAACGGATGGATGAAAGAAAAAAAAAAAACCCCCTTTCCTGTGTTGTCTAAAAAGGGGAAAAAGAAGACTTCTATATTCTTTTTTACTGGTCTGACCAGGATGTCTTTCTACCTCCCCCCTGTTGCGTCGGGTTTACCGGGTACACGGGGTAGTTTTTCTTTGTTTCTGAACCAAGTGACCTCGGTTAACAAGTCCCCACCTCCTGGTTCAAACTCGGCCAGGGATTTATGTAGGGATGAACACCCACGCGAGTGGGTGGGTGTCGCAAGAAGATTTTGATTCGTGTGTGATCCTCTGGCGAATGTCATCGACATCAGGCTCCCAGCCACTCTCAGCCGCTCTCAGCCGCTCTCAGCCGCTCCCAGCCGCTCCCATCGCTCAACATGACGATCTCCATGCAGGACTCTCTTGGTGCTGCCCGTTTTTCCACGACATCATGCAATCAATCTGACACGCTGGTCTGCTCATCGGTCAAGTCACCTACCACCTGGAAGAACCAGCGGAAAAATCCAATCCGCAACCAATCAAGACAATCGAGCGGGATTCCGAAGACCCCATCAACAGCCGACCTGCCAGCGCATGGCCTCCAAGCCGAAAGACCAAAGCGACATCACAACATTAGTCTCATGAGGCTCTCCCGAACCAACATCATCCCCCCTGGATCTGGCGCTTTACTCATGTTACTTTTCTTCTTCGCGAGCATGGCTCCACATCCAGGAATCAAGACACAAGTGAAGCCTCAACCTTCCACAACATGGAAAAGGAGGAATATCAGCCCCCGAAGTCATCCAGTTTCTCACTTTTTAGACATCAAGACATGAGAACATTTGCTGACTCGCCATGGATCCTTGCAGATGGCCTTATCCTCATCCCCTTCAAAGGCATGTTTCCCGCCTTCAGATACTGGATGACACGACCCAAAGAGTTTCCAGACTTTAGCGACCCGGATTTTCACTTCAGAAAAAAGATCGGTAACCACAGCAGTTTCATCCACAAACCGGTGCTTAAAATTAGTAAGCCCTTTCCAAAAAAGTGGGCCAAAAAGAAAAAAGGAAAAAAAGGGCCCAGAAAGGCATTGCACCTTATCCGCTACCCTGGTCACATCCCCCTCGAGATCGCCACACACCCAAGACCTCCCTATTTTAACCAACATTCTTCCAAGACTTCATATTCACTTCTGCAGTCATGGCGTCCTCTCAGAACCGTGCCTCCGCCGCAGGTGAGTCTTCAGAAACTCGTCCGTCTTTACTTCACGCTGATCATCCAGACGGTTTTCCGTTATCAAGCTCTACATGTGTCAACTCTCCCTTCACGTTGTGAAGAGGATTCCTACCCGCCGCAATGGCACTCTATCAATTACTACCCACAACACCTCAGTTTCGGCCTAACTTCTCTATACCACCCCTGGCCCCGCGCAGGCGTCTCTAACATGGAAGGCGTTGAAAAACCTCTCCCGGCCGTGAATGGATTCTCCCCAACAACTGAAGTAACGGCCACTTTCGCCGGTAAGCCACGTCACAAGCTCCGCAAAAACGGGTCCGTGCGTCCCCGCTCTCAAAAATCTCCTAAACGTTCCAAGATGGTACTCTCTGACGACGACGAAGAGTCACAAGGTTGGCCTCAGCACGAAAGCTCTTTTCACACCAAAAATCTCCCTACCTCAATCTCGTATTCCACGAGGGTCTTTGCAGGACACTCTGCGGCTCAAACAGGCACCTCCTCTCCTCATGGAACGGGCACTACGAACTCCCCGTCGGCACTCTCTACTCCACCTGGTTTTTCCACCCCAACCGGGACCCAACAAGCACCCGCCGCCGGACTCAACTGGCAGGATGGAGGCCACCCACAGCAAGTTAACTCTGGCTCCGCCACCCCCATGAACATCAATCAACCAACACGTGCAAACGTGCACGCGGGCCCATCTACCTCCGCAGCAGGTACTAATGGCTCACCACAACTACATTTTCCCTTGAAAATTCCTAAATTACTCCTGTATACTTCTCTACCTGCCACCCTATCCTTCAACCGTGCATCCTACTCTGTGACAGAAGCCAGTGCTTTCTCGGACGGCTCCTTCGCATGAAGATTTGAACAATCCGATCATGATGATGGCGCAGGCCCAGCTGAAGAAACAGAACCTGCTGACCCTTTCCAACCTGAAGATCAAGAAGTGGATGACAATGATCTGGAGGCCGCCCTGGCCATGCTGGGTGATCTGCCGGAACAAATCGGTGCTACAACCCTCGACGCGACTCTCTCCATTGACGAAGTGGTAAAAAACCTCAGCAGGAACATTACTCTGATTTTCCCTCAAGATTTTGCTGCACACGGAGAGACGATCGCTTTAACCTTTCTGGACAAACTCCAGAGGAAGAATCCCGATTACATAAAAGTCCCCTCAATCAGAAACGCAAAGATCTTTGCCATCGAGCCAACTCCTTCTCGCGGTCGCAACACCATGGCGAGATACACCATCCAATTTGAGGAAACAGACGGTGTTATCCCTGGCTTCGCTGTCGCTATGTCCCCTTTCCTCTTCAGCTCTCCAGGTCTGTCCCCGCTACTTTGCAACCTCCTAACTCCATATGCTCGCAACTTTTCTCAACATCGTTTCTGTCTCTGTGCAGAGTTTGACCGCAAAGTTGAGGTGGTCGTCACCAAAGTCACCTGCCCGCTATTCGATGCCGAGAAGATCGTTAACCCGGATGAACCAACAGTGGCAATCAAGGACATGCCAACGGAGTTCGGGCTGCCCCAGGTCAACTACACACTAACCAACGTACGTCAGGCCGGTAAGCTGAAAGCTCCTTTCTTCAAGCTCATGTGTCTCCATCGTTTCGTCAACCCGATGACTGGCATCACGACGAACACCATTCTGGGCAAACCCATTGCCCACCCCGAGGACCTGACCTTCAAAGATGTCATCCCCCGTTTCAAGATCCCCGGGTACAAGAAGTATGAAGTCACCCTCAACATCTCTGGCATCAACTGTCAATACTGCGACAACAACCACCACACATGTTACCACAAACTATTTCCAGTCACGAGGTCCCACACTTTGACCAACCTTCGCTCCATCATTGCAGTCCATCGCGCTTGTGGTACGTTCATACCCCCTATCCCAGCCGACATACAGGCATCTTACATATCTAACACTTTCCGTTTGGTTCTTCACAGAACGCCAGATTGGCCTGACCCATTACTCCATAGTGTGGCACGGAGACCATGGTTTCCTGTTCTCCAACGCGGGGAAGTTTGTAGAATTCCACATCTGCAACTACCTTGCATGCGGCACCTATCACGGACGCTCTCTGGACGAGCTGCACGCTCACTCAAACACAGCTAGACACAAAGCAGCCCGCAGAGCCTACAAGAACAACCCCTCACAGGAAAAACTCCATGTCAATGTTAACGCAGAGTTAGAAACCCTTAGACAGAAGTTCGGCTTCTGACTGAACAACCAGGTCTGCCCAAAACGCAACTCACAACCCCCACCTACTGCCCCCAATGGTCATCAACATCTAATATCGCATTTCTGCCTGGCAGGTTTTTTCTGGCTACAAACAGTCGCTTCTGCTCGGCCCAGTCCCATTCCGCATTTCCACGACGTCTGCTTCCCAAGTCTGGTATCTCTGGCCCTTCAAGGAAGATCATCTCTGGTCACCCCCTCCTCAGCATAGCATGCCGTATTTGTACTTTCAGTCTACGTAGCCCAACTAGCAATGTATGCTCTTTTATTTGTCCAGAAATAATAAAGGGAGACCCTCTCCTTGCTTCCCCATCTGTAAATCGCCCTGTTCCGTCCACTCTTCCACAAGAGGAAATCTCTCAATCCCCCTTTCACAATCCTAATCCTGAGTACAACTTTTCTATACCCAGTCTCCACCCTCTCAACCATAACTGGCACTCATTCCATAAATCACCCCGACAAACCACAATACATACTTACAACAAAAAAGGCATCCGTGCATCAGTCCTGCCCAAGTCCCTCAGGACTTCTTCACCACAAGTCCCTCAGGGACACAAAAAACTGAACTCCTTGCATAACTCTTCCACACCGACAATCCAACCAACTACAACAAAAGCAAAGACTCTCAACACACACCTCAATATGAACCTGGGCAATATCTGGACTTTCGTGAAAGTCTCAACACACAACACATCCTCAGTCATGCATGACATGGCAACACCCCACAATGAGGCTACACAATCTGTTTATAAGCCAACCAGTAGACTACTCAGACTTCACAAACAAAAAGCAATAGACCCCTTCTATATTTTGTGGCAGCTCCCTTTCATCCTTCACGTTGGATTTCCTCACCGACTCCTTCATATGGGCAATGGAAACACCTCTTCCACGCGTTTCTCATCCACGTATAGTGATAACTATAATTTCAACAGAGATGAATCTCACAGTTCATCAACAACTCCCCCATCACAACCAGAGTACATGTACATCTTCTTTCCCATGCTTTTCACACCAAAAGCCAAGAAGAAAAACAGACTACCCGCAAAATGGACAACTGTAAAACATTCAACAATCTTCCCCTCCAAACGTTCCGAACTCAAGCCTGCTCCAGGTCACAAGAATACCCCAAAACCACTGGATACTCACACACCAACCTCAATACGAGACCAAACCCCCCTCCCACCAATCACTACCAAAACCTCCAACACTTGCTCAGAAAGAAACTTCACTTGGCCAACTGATCCAAGTTACCTCATCAACCTACTCACTCTCACTTTAATTTACCAATCACATACAAATGCAACTAAGAACCAACACTACTCACATAGTCAAACCTTACAACACCTTATTTTGCTGAACATGACATATGTGCTCTACTGTCCACCACCCTCCAACTCTGGCAACATCCATTTCGTTTCATACGCTCAAAACCCGGTTGCAAATCAGAAACAGCCTACAACACATTTAGACAACATACAGAAGTCAACACATCTACCACCAACGGGAGAGCATTACCCTAACACACATTACGGTACAAATGCTACCCCCCTCCCCACACAATGTCCCGCCCAAACCCTCTCTTCCAAAAACGCAAACAACCACCCATATCATATACAAAACCTCAACATGGACCCCCATTCACCATCATCAGCTCATCTTGATTCCGACCATAATCATAGGCAAGCACCAATCGACACACTAAGTACCGCTGAGGACGGACGTCACTCGGAACACACGTTTCCTGTATGGACACCTATATCAACGAATCCCATCTACAGCGTCTGCTCTAAAACTTCACTCCAGGTTCAATGGCCAGAACTTTGCTCCTCCCACACAGTTGATCAAACAAGACAGAGTGGAATCGCTGATCACAAATCTACTACTACAACTCCCCTCTATACACCCTCTTCCGCAGGCCCGTTTTCAAACCCGACATCATCGGGCCCGAACAAAACACCGACACATAGCCAGCCCAAACGGAAATCAAATAACACTTCGGACCAGCGCTCCTCGAACAAAAAACCAAAGAAGCCACTCCCAACACCAAACACCTCGGAGAAACGGAAATATAAAGGATCTGTCACACAGGAGTCATCCAACAAGAAACCCAAATCGACACCAGATACCCAACATACCCATCTATCCATCTCCTGCCTCAACGTAAATGGCCTTACAAAAGCATCCAAACTACCCTTTCTCAAAACCTACCTAGCAACAAATGCACCCACTATCTGCGCACTCATGGACACCCATCTCGACACTACAGAGAAATGCTCCAAATTGCAACGTTCCATAGGAAAGGATCTCAAGTACACCCTCTCCAAATCAACTCAAACGGGAGGAATTTACCTCACCTACACCGAAAACTCGGATATTTCCCATACAAAATCGACGGTTACAAACCACGATCGAATTCTACAAGAAACGTTCGAAGTGCACAACCAATCAATCACGATCACAGCCATCTACGCCCCCCCACAACTCAAACACCGCAAAAAATTCTGGAAATCTCTGGATTCTCTCTTAACAGAAAACAAAACTGACATCCTGGTAGGCGATTTTAACACCACCTGCGTACAGATTGACCGCAATCCTCAAGAACTTTCCAAAGATAGCCTTCTTCTGAATAACTTACTTACAGAACACAACCTCCAAGATAGTTTCAGAACCTTACATCCAACACAAACCTTCTTCACCTTTCACTCGTCCGCTCACAAATCATCATAACGTATTGACCACATTCACCACTCTAAATCCCTAAACCACCAAGTACAAAACCTTACCCACCTATCCCTCCCCTCACAACGTACAGATCACTTAGCAGCACCAACAATCACCCTCAAACTGAATGTGTTAAACGCCAAAGGAAAAGGACTTTGGAAGCTGAACACATCACTTCTTCAAAAACCTCATGGGATCAAACTCCTCCGAACCCTCAAACATCATCTATGATCAGGATACAAACAGCTCATCCAAAAAGCCTTTAAACGGTATAGTGTTGAAGAACATAAACGACGACACAAAACCATTATTGACCTCAATAACAAAATCCAAATCCTACAACAACAAAAATGCCTCCTACCCCATAACCACCTTATCCAGTCCATGCTAGAAAAACACGAAAAACAACTTAGCAAATACGTGCTTGCCGATCACCAACACAAACATCGGATAGCACAGTTGAAATACGTTGACGGACTTGAACAAGCCTCTTCCTTCCTATCTAGTCACATTCGAGCCAGAAAAACTGCAACAACAATCTCGGCGCTCAAAGATCAAACGGGTACTGTTACAACAAACCCACAATCGATTGCCACAATCATCATGGAGTTTTACACGACCCTCTTCAAACATCCCACAACACCGGGAAACATGCCTTTCATGCCACCTCTCAAGAAGATTCCAAATCACTTGCTTAGCGCGCTAGCCATGCCAATTACCATTGAAGAAATCGCGACAAGCATCTCACAGATGGCTAAAAACAGAGCACCCGGCCCTGACGGTATCCCAGCAGAATTCTATCAAGCTAACCCTATCAACATCGCTGAGAACCTACTCATCGTTTTTCAGGCCTTCTTGGAAAATCCAGACCAACATATTTATTTCACTGACTCAGTAACATGTCTACTCTTTAAAAAGGGTGACCCTACTGACATCCGGAACTACAGACCCATCTCTCTGTTTAACACAGACTACAAAATACTGGCTAAAACCCTAGCCAATAGGCTCACACCAGTATTACCCCATGTTATAAACTCTAATCAGACAGGTTTCGTTCAGGGACGTAATATCAAACATACGCTGTCAACGATCCTCGATCTACAACACTGGTCAACGCAACAAAATCAAACCTCACCTTCCTTCTGGCAGATTTTGAGAAAGCATACGACACCCTACTGAGACCCCACCTCTACAGAACAATGGAAGACATGGGTTTCCCTCAAGTATATACTAGTTGGATTCAAGCCACTCTAAACCACACAAGAACCAGTTTCCTCCTCAATGGTCATCTCTCCCCACAAATTAGAACCGAAACAGGTGTCCGCCAATGTTGCCCCATGGCACCACTACTCTTCATCATCGCAATGGAACCACTAAACCAGTACTTTGCAAACTGCATTGACAGACCTATCCCAAACTTTGAACAATGCCCATCCTTCGGTGCATATGCGGACGACACCACCGTCATGATAAAAGATCACCACAACCTAGAGAAGGCAGAACAAATCCTAGACATCAGCAAATATTTAACCGGCCTCAAAGCAAATGCAGGAAAAACATTACTTTTCCCAGCTGGTCCCCACACAAATACACCGCCCTCCACCACTTACTCGGAATCAAGCGACCCACAACGGATCCTGGGTATAAACCTAGATCATGATGTCTACAACGGCTCGATGTGGCACACAGTCACCCAAAAAATCAAAGAAGCCGCCATTCGATGGCGCAATTTTCATTTCAGTCTACCCACAAAACTAGTCATCATCCGGACTTACCTTATTCCAAAATTTCTTTACCATTCAGGAATATCACCCCCCTCACCGGACATCCTTGTACAAATCCAAACAATCATACTTAACTTTTTATCAGCATCAAAACAAGACGGAAAACTTTGCTTCATTAACAAAAATGTCACTATCAATCACCCAGAAAACGGCGGCCTCGGAGTTTTGTGGCCCACTGTCCTTGTACAAGCACAAATGGCCCAACGAGCCTACGACTACCTAATGCCGGCACACGATACTTGGAAATGGGTGGCGAGCAACTCTAAATGTTTTTTCAAGAAAGGACATTTCTTCCTATCTCACCCAGACATCCTCAAGTTAAAAAAAAAATTGTGCCCAAGATGGACAAACATACTCAAACATTTTCTGGAGTCTCAGCCAGCAATCAACCCCCCTGCCTTACTCCGCCCAGAACTTCTGGAAGAATATGTGGCCTTCAATCGCTTTCTCCTCAAGCCAAACGGCAAGCCTTTTGGTCTAGACAAACGAGAGCATTACTTACTAGAGAACGAAGTACAACTAAAACACGTATTCCACGGAATTTTCAACGATGAAACCTTTACAAAAATAGCTCTCTCTAAATGTGGGACAACAATACAAAACGAAAACGTCATAAAAAGGGTGGTCAAACAAGTTCCCTCAGAGTGGCTAGACATCATCCTCGGCAAAAGGGAAGACAACTCAAAACAACATGCCTTTTGGTGCATGACATATTACACTACCACGCTACCAGAATTAATATACAAACTCGAACCCCAGGATGATGGTTATCTGGCAATAGCGTATTCGGTTAGCCCTACCCTCGACATCGAACCAACAACCCTACCTGTCACAACCATTCATGATCTCAGCATCTGGACACCAGTACATACGCAAAACAACACTTTCATCGGATGCTGCAACAATACGACCATCCCGGGCTGGAGACTTTCTCCCTCAAAGAAACCCAAACTGTCTGCAATCTACAATACACTAATCAAAGGCCATCTTAAAGAGGTCACATATAACGAAAAATGGTTAGAAGAAGGCTCACCACCTTTCCCCAAAACTGCCCTTAAATCTATTCTTCACATCCCAACTATCACCACGAAACAGAAAGACACCATTGCTAAAATCATCCTGCGAAGCATCCAAGTAAGAATCCGAATGCGATTCTTCCCACCACCCTTCGAAATTCTGTGCCCTCTGTGCTCCCTAATCGAAGAAACGATCACACACGCCTTTGAATTTTGCCCAAAAATCTGCCAAATCTCGACCAAACTCCAAGAGAGTTTCTCGCTCGTATGCGAGCGCACTTCAGTCACCAACTTCATCTTTCACGAACAGCACCCACTTTTTCACTGGTGGCAAACTCTTCAAGCAATAACGTTCCGAGAAATCTGGACATACCGCTGTCGAATCTCGCTTAAGGAGAAAAAGGGTCTCAAAAGCCCCACTACCCTGCTGGCCAACTCGATCACCAAATTGTTTGAAGAACAACTAAACCTACACCTACTTCGTTTGCACCACAAAAAGGATAAAAAAGCAACTGACACTATGATCCACCAGCTCACACAAAAATCACACATATGCAATATTGACAAAAAAAAACAAGACCCTCCTTACCTCGCAATCCACCCATCGCTGAAAAAAATCTGGCACAACAAATCTACCATTTCGGGAGGACGGGTACTTCAGAACTCAGTGTAAAAACTGGTTCTGAACCCCCAAGCCATAGGGTTACGACCCGTGGCAAAGGTACCCTTAGGGGTGAGGGTTAGTGGGTGTGACTCCCACATAACCCACGAAGGATTTTTATCCATCGTGGGTACCTAAACTGGTGTGCTATGCCACATAAGGCACAGTCTTTTGACTGAAAGCCTTCGCCAGAGGGGTTCTTACAGAACCCCAAGGGTGCAGCATAGGTTCCCTCACCTATAAGGCTGTCTAAGCCACACACACACACAAAAAAAAAAAAAATGTCATCGACAGCTTCGAGTTGAGGTTGTCGACGAGATGACCGTGAGGTGCCGATAGGGGTGGACCGGTGATGGTGACGTCAGCAGGTTAGTGAGAGAGCGAGACCGTGGGAGCGAGTGACGAAGAGCAGGAGAGAGAAATGACAGCGCGCGTGCGCACGAGAGAGAGAGAGAGAGAGAGAGAGAGAGAGAGAGAGAGAGAGAGAGAGAGAGAGAGAGAGAGAGAGAGAGAGAGAGAGAGAGGCGTAGCAAAGATTGCTGGAGATCGTCAATGGCTGCTGCAATCGCTACAATCACGCTGTCGCTGCTGCGGCTGCAAGTAGGCATGCAAACTGCGCAACGCTGCATCTGCTGCTCGCTGCTCGCGCTAGTGCTATCACACTGTACAATGATACTACTGCTGCTGCAATTGTTGTGAGCTGCTCAACATAGCTGCTTAGCGTGTAGAATACTGTTGCCACGTGTTGCGGCAGCAGCAAGCAGATAGGAGGACACTGCAAGCTGCTGCCGCTACTGCGGTTGCGCACTGCACACTGCGAGATGCCGCTGTTACCACTGTTGTAGTTGCTAGTGCTGCGCACAGCAGAATGCACGCTGCTGTTGCTTCGAAGCGCTACCAGCAAAAACTAGAGCCATTTGCTGTACACAGATGTTTGGGAGCCTGATAACTGCTGCCTAGATTTGTGCGGCTGGGTGTTGCTTGATGCTAGAGCGCAACGAACAAAATGTGAAGCCAGCGGCTGCCACGCTGCACGGGCCTGCTGCTGCCGCATAGGTGGTGCTATTTGTGCCGCCCATATGGCAGTTTCAATGAACGCGTTGGACTCCCATTAACCACTAAATCCAACAATTAGGTTGAAGCCATCAGTGTTACTGTCGCAGACATGTTTGACGCTCCTGAGAAATTCTGTCTGCGTGGCACCATGTGGCGCACCTCAGCTGCATTTCAGACTAGTTCTGCTGCTTTCTTGCTCACACGGCCCCCCTGTGCTCTGATACCATGCAAAAATGAGTCTAGGGCATTCAGGCCCATGCGGGATGAGACATGAGCTCTGTGTGTGAGCGAGAGAAATGCAGCGCCAAGATTTGGCTAAGTCTGGAACGAATGAATAAATAATCAAGGAGAGAGATACAATGAGTCCTACTGAGGGCCTATGTACTGGGAACTGGCGGCTACCCCACCAGGCCCCGTCATCCCCATTGCACCAAAACGTACGGACGGGGAATATGCATGTTGCAGAAAAAGAAAGCAACAATGGAGTTCTCCCGAGGCATCGAAATAGTAAACCGTATGTCCCGATCTCCACCAACGGGAAGATATGCGATATATCTCAAATGTGTCCAGACTCTACGGTGACACACTAGCGTCATTGACTAGCTAGGCTAGACAATTCTAGGCCTCCCGACACAACGGAACAAGCAACTGGGTGTCCGGGTTTCAGCCACATGCAAGCAACACACGTCTGTCAAAGGGCCACAAAGACTAGACCAATCAGTGCAGGGTCTCCCGAGGTACCGGTACAAACCACTGTGTACCCGGGTCTCAACCAGAAAGAGTGCCCCACCTGTCAGAGACTATGCGGTGTATGTCTATGTGGTTTCCCGAGGTACCGGTGTTGTGCTTTGTACCGTTCCTGTACAGTTTACTGTGACCATTCGGCCGTGTCCATACTCGTGCAGATCCCTGAGGCAGGCGGCCCTGGTGACACCGGCGCGACGACAGGCGGCGGACTACTCGTCTGGAGCTGACCGACCACTGTTCCAGAGCCCCAGATGTCACCGGGACTCTTTGCTGTGCCTTCTACGTCTTGCAGGCGCCTTTCGGCGGACTGGGCATGAGGCCCATTTGCATGTTTTTGCATTATATACTCGCTGTCAGTCGATGGATGCATGCATGTGACCAGTCGTTGCGTGCGTCTTTTGATTCTGCACGTCTAGGTTCAGACGGCATAGGATTCTGACATGTGTGCGCAGAGTTACGGCCAAAACAGTG
>SZWC01005405.1:0-17137 GCA_023375785.1 Penium margaritaceum | reverse complement strand
AGAGAGAGAGAGAGAGAGAGAGAGAGAGAGGGAGAGAGAGAGAGAGAGAGAGAGAGAGAGAGTCGGGAGGAAGGGGCACACCTAAGACACAAGGGCGTGGAGCAGCGATCTGGCAGCGCAGGCATATGGAAGCTACGTACGGTCACGGCCGCTGGGCAATCCTACTCCCTCAAAACCAAACAGCATCTACATCGGCCACCACTCCAGTCGTTGTAGATCCCACTCCTTTGACCCCTCCGCCGAGGTCTTGGAGAGCTGGAGGACCGCCTCTCACACCGCCGTGTTGAATCTATGCATCGCTGTCAGCCACCAAGTCTCTGGCGGGACGGCCCACACACACAAGTCCACTAAATTCACCACACAGAGGTTCAGGAGCGTCATCGCAGCATGAACATCTTTCATACGATTTAGCTCCGATAAATCTTGTACCTGCTGCATGAGCCACCCCTCTCCCCACTCTTCCTCAAACGACCGGAAAACAAAAAAAAAACAAAACAAAAAAAAAACTTAAACCCTAAACCCTAAACTCTGAAACCTAAACCCTGCAAGAGCCACCGCTCTCCCCACTCGTCCTCGAACGACCAAAGTTTGGTCGTCGCTTAGTTCGGTCACCAAACTAAACGCCATCACATTTTCTTACAGCCGCAAGTGACGGTGCACGACGTCGTCGTGCGCCGCGCGAAAAAACAAAGTCGATGCCCATGACGTCCCCACCACAGAATGAAAGGCGGACCGCGGATGCGCAGATAATCTCCTGCTTCCGCAAGTGAGGGGGCACGGCCGCTGGACACCCGGTGGTGTATTCAAAGGTACTCGTGTATTTGAATACTTTGTTTATTCGAGTACTTGACGAATCCATTCGTGCACATTCGTCGACTCCGATACATTCGTCCGTCCGTCAGGGGTCGGTTACAACGCAGTCCCTGATCCCCGGATATCCGGATACTTGTCCAGATATTCGAATAACCAATACCTTTTCTGCACGTGCCTACGGCCGCGTTGAATCCATGCCTCACTGAAAGCCACCAAGTCTCCGGCAGGACAGCCCACGACTGCGGCTGCGGAGTGCCGCTGCCTTCACTGTGATTATTCATTGTCCCCAGTCCACTAGCCACTGTTTACTGGGGCTAGCCTAATGCAAACATGGTGTCAACGGGTTGAGGCGATGCCGCAATGCCGCTGGGTTAGGGCAGGAAGGAAAAACAGGCGGGCTGGAGACCAGGCGAGAAGGTGGACGAGTGGGCTGGCAGAACCTGGGACAGAGGACAGACTGGCAGGAGGAAATAACAGAATTCCCCACAGACGGAGGGAAAGACAGAAGGTCATTCAGACAAACTGACAGACAGGCCAGGTGGATGGGTGGATGGATGGACAGATAGGCAGGCGGGTGGATGGGCGGACGTAATGGACGGACCAACATGCGCACAGGCGTGGGAGCGGTAAGGAACCATGTTGAGGCCTTTTTTTTTTTCTTTTTGTTTTGACAGTGGGCAAATTTCTTGCTGAGAGAACACTTCAGGCCAGAAAGTATTGTTCGTTCAACTTTATACTCTTACAGCAAAAAAAACTGCTTTTGCCCTCAACATGGCAGGTGCAGAGAGTGACCAGTGAGGTGACAGCGCGGAATCTGCAGCTAGACCTTGTATCTCTCTGAAACTGGACGATATTCAGCGGAAAGTCGCAAAAAAAAAAAAAAAACTCTTGCGGCGTCTTTTTCTTCAATCGACAACCGTATTTTGTGAGAAGGTTTCTTCTCCCTTGGCCAGTGGGCAGGCAGGCTAGCGGGCGGGCGGATGGACGGACTGACAGGAGGACGGAGTGACGGCCGGGCGGACGCACGGATGCACGGAGGGTTTCAAAGGGACTTCTCACTACCGGAGACCACACTTTTTTTGGGTACAAAGGCTGAAAAAAGGNTGCACATCCACCCATGCACATCCACCCATGCACATCCACCCATGCACATCCACCCATGTACATCCACCCATGCACATCCACCCATGCACATCCACCCATGCACATCCACTCGTGCCCATCCTCCTCCTACTCTCCTGCTGCCCCGCAACCGCCTGCTGCATCCTTTTCCAGGCTTACTCTTCACTACTTCACTGCTGTCGAATGCGACAGCAACGGAGCAAGTGAATTGTTTCGGGGGGTCTGTACAGCATGGACTGCTTCCGCAGCCCATCACACATCGCAGCCCATCACACATCGCAGCCCATCACACATCGCAGCCCATCACACATCGCAGCCCATCACACATCGCAGCCCATCACACATCGCAGCCCATCACACATCGCAGGCAATGGAAGGAAGCTGCCGGTGGGCTCTGCCATGGTGACTTGCACCAGCTCACCAGCGCTGACGTCGTGCCTCGCCCCAAAGTAGGCCTCCAGGCAGCAGATAACGATGGTGATGACGTCAGCTCTGCAGGAGCTCTGAACGAAACAGAAGCAGTGGCATTGGCAGCAACCGCCGTTGGTCTTTGCGACCACCGCAGCACCACGCTGGCTGCAGGCGGCAGTCGCCTTTGAAGCAGATGCCTTTGGACAGACACGCCCAGCTGCTGCTGTTTCTGGACAGACACGGGAAGCGGTGAGCAGCCGACGGATTTGTCGAGCAAGGGCACGTCCCTCTCGGCGGCGACTCCGACGCAGTAGTCGTGGTGGTGGCGGCGGCGGCGGCCGTGGCAACTGGGGCGGAGCAGTGCAGACTGGGGTGTAGCAGCGGCGCGGGCAGCAGGGAGAACGAACGTTGTCGATGGCGCTTGCGCCATGGCGGGTATAGCGGTGGCGAACTGGGCTGCTACTGCTGCCGCTCCTGCTGCTGCTGTGCTGCTGCTGCTGCTGCTGCTGCTGCTGCTGCTGCTGCTGCTGCTGCTGCTGCTGCTGCTGCTGCTGCTGCTGCTGCTGCTGCTGCTGCTGCTGATGCTGCTGCTGCTGATGCTCCTGCTACTGCTCCTGCTGCTGCTGCTGACGATGCCGCTACCGCTGCTGTTGCTGCTGCGGCTCCTGCCGCTGCTGCTGCTGCTGCTACCGTCGCAAAACCGCAGGCGCCGCCGCCGCCGAAGCTGCTGCTGCTGCTTCTGTTGCTTCTATCGCCGCCTTCGCAAATGCTGCTGCCGCTGCTGCCAGGACCGTCCGCGGTCCGTACCGTTCTGCGGGACTTTCCGCAGAAGCTTTCGGGGTTACGTAGGCACTGAACCGGCGCTCTGTTACTCCTAGCGATCAACACAGCCCGCTAGATAGAGGTTGGTCAGACTTCAACCGGTGGCCCCTGAAAAATATTGGCGGGAAATATATATTTTTATCGAACGGCTTTAAATGTTTGGATGAAGGCCACCGCGGTCGGACTCCGGTGGGCGCGCGGTGGTCCCCATTTTCTTTAAAATCGAAAATTCCTTGAGCGACGCTGCTAAAACCTTAGCGAAGTTGCGAAAGCAGCAGCTGTTATCTGTGCGACGCCTAGTTAAATTTCTAAGATTTCACTGTTTTGCCGCCAACAGGAGGACCAGAGAAAATTCCACCAGAGCCCACCCTGCTCCAGGGCAGGGTGGCCTCCGGTGGGATGCCCGATTGTGCGGGTAGCGAGAGGCGGATGCCTCTGTTGGCGGCCCGCCGGATCGGAGGCCCACCGGGTGCCCACCGCCGTTTTACCACACTTAAGTTTATGACGGGCCACCGGTTGAAGTCTGACCAACCTCATAGTTTCGCGCGTCGAGAAAGGTCTTCACGAGAGACTGCACGAACGTGCGCCGACGCTAGGGAACGCGCCATCTCGTGATGGCATTTGGAATGGGCAAACTCGTCCGATGCGATGGCCTGACCAGTCGCCGACACATACGGCCCTGTCCGCACTGCACCAAAAATCTTTGTGGCCAACTTTAGCACACAATTAATACATGAAAACTTCTAACAAGGTACCCATCTTTTTTGCTAACCATACTTCTAACCATACTCGGGGCCTCGACTGAGTTCCAGGGGTATCTGGGTCATTTTCTGCTTTTCGGAAATGGGGCTCGCGGTCAAGCTCGACTTTGCTCGACCGCGAGGATGCGAGGATGCGAGGGCTCGAGGACTCGATGAGGGAGTGAGCTAGTGCGAGCTCCACACGCCAAGGGCGTGTTTCGCTTGCACATTCACCTGGTGTTTCAACCATGCCACTCGTGGGTGGCTTTCCTCCTCTCCGCAAGTAGCGTAAATGTTACGCTACCCGCCAAGGGATTGTCTCGACGGCGGACCTCCAACAGCGGACGCGGTCAACCGCGACAACGTTACTTCCGATGGTGTGCGCAACAACACAACCGCACTCACCGCTGAGAACCACGCGCAGTGACATCCAACACACACATCGGCTCGCTAAGAGAAAGGACGGACCGTCGATCTCGACGATCGACAGCCAAGCAATTCTTGCACTAGGCACTAGGTGCAATTACGGCACTGAGTACAAGTGCAATTAGGGCACCGAGTACAAGCCCAAGTAGCTTGTTGTAGCAAGCTAGGAAAGAAGTAAGCAAGGGTCAGGACCACCCCGTCGAATAGTAAAAATACCTTGTACTTTGTTCATTGTGATTAACCGGTAAACCTGTCATTTCCAGGTTCTCGCTTCCAGACTTCTCCTAGTCTTTCTTTCTGCTACAACTGCTCTCTCCACACACAAAAGCTTAATCTTCTAAGAGCACACACTCTCACATCTGGTATCACAACTACAGCCACACATTGGGCGGAAGCACTACCGGAGCTCTACAAACTTCAAGGAGCGGAAGGCAAGGACTGCGTCAGACAACGTCGAGGGTGGTTGAGAGGGAGATTTTTGGACCAGAATTCAAAGTCAACGCACGAGCCAACCTCTAGATAATGTTTCTATATTCCCAGAATGTGTACAAGGCCTACTGTGTGTGCGCGGGAGACGACAGGTGACTCCCACGCACTTCGCAGATGTCAGATTTTCATCCCAGCCTTCCCAATTATTGTTGTAATGCAGCCAAACTTTTTTTTAGGATCTCCAAGTTCCAAAAGTCATCAAGAGCCAAGGAGCAGGCACTACAGCAAACCATAGAGCAGTTGGGAACCCTCAAGCTGGACAATGAGCGGTTCAATCAGCAAGTGATTGACCTACGGGACGGGAGTGATGTTGGACAGGTTCAGGCTACCCGGTCAAGGAGTCCGCTAAGACAAAAGTCAAAGGCTCTGGAACCATTCAATCCCTAAGTCAAAGGTGCGAGCGTACGGACCTGGTTGTTTGCGATGAACAGCTACTTTGGGGCTCTGGGTCATCCTCCACAGGACTATGTTGTGTGTGTGTGTGTGTGTGTTATTCACAGTGACACTGCTCATAGAGCAGCATCAGAGTGGTGGAGGCCACTAAATATTTTGGCCACTCGTGGTGGAGGTGGGAACGCTTCGGTACAACATGTTGTGTGGTGGCAACTAGGCGCACTACAAGCCAAAGCGGGTGTGCCGACGACATGAGAGCAGTTTGAGCAAGCCATCAGGGATCGGTTCGATCTTGTGAATGCTTCCATGGTTACACTTAACAAGGTGCAACAGCTGAAGCAGATCACCTCCATCCAGGAGTACATGCATCCATTCTCGGCGCTCTGCTTAGAGATCGACGACATGAGTGAGCCGGAGATGGCGCATAAGTACCATGACGGTTTGAAGACAACAATTCAGCGCACGCGAGCACTAAGTGGGATCACAAAGTTCCAGGCGATGGTCACAGGTGTTGAGAGCGTTGACACACTACGTTACCATTGAGGGGGTTTTCATGAGAAGCAAGAGAATTTCCTTTGTCGAGGACACCAACATGTTGACCCTATGGAGATCGACATAGTACAAGGAGGCAAACAGCAGAGCAAGCCGCGTGGAAGGAAATGTTGAATCTGCAGGAAGCTTGGGTACCACGAGAAAGACTACAATAAGAAGCATAATGTAAACGGGAACTAGAAGTGAGTGGCGGATGGCCAATAAATGAACAATCTTCGTCCGTATCTGTGCACACCAGCGTCGGAAGTCCTTTGACAACTAGGAAGCTCCTAAGTGTATTACTGCAGCGCGAAGGGAGCGAGAGCGTTCGAAGAATCCTCCTGAAAGCCGAAATTTCATCGACAGGTTCTATAGACGGCGAGGGGCGCCAGACTCATCGACAGATTAAAGCATTACTGAATAGCGGCACATCCAGTCATTTTTCGGCATTGAGCTTGTAGAAAGGTTAAATCTTACATAGCTACCTGAGAAGCTAATGAAGGCCAAGTTGGTCTAAGGGGAGCTAGAGTATGAAATGCCTCTGCAGCCTTTGAGGGTCCGTCTAGGCAAGCTGTCATGCAAGGTAAACTATCGCACGTGCCCGATGGATGCCTACAATGCCATTTTCGGGCATGAATGGATGCACTGATTGAATCTTGTTGTGGATTGGGTGCGTAGCTAGTTGAAAGTGAAGACATGCGGTGAGAAGATCATTTTGCTGTTATGGGCTAAGGAGAAGGACTCCAAAGCAAAGAGGTATTGCACTTGAGTTACATGTAGCTGAAGCGCTATCAGCGAAAGGTCTACCAAGTGTACCTTGTGTGGGTGCGTCAAAAGGAAGTAGTTGAAGAGGTGGAAGTGTTGGCAATACATGTAAATCAAAAAGAGGAAGAGCAACAGAAATCACCAGTAGCAGAGTTATCCGAAGGCATCAAGACGTTGTTTGACAGCTATGGTGACATGTTACCTACTAAGCTCGCAAAAGGTTTACCACTGAAGTGGGAGATCGACCATAAAATTGATATGGTTCTTCAAACAACTCCAACGGTGCAGGCTACTTATCGCACTAGCAAAAACTAGCTGGGTGAACTGAAGAAGATGTTGGAGCAGCTGACGGAGCAGGGGGTTATCAGGCCGTCGGTGTCACCGTATGCTGCACCAGTCATCTTTGTGAAGAAAAAGACAAGGGAGCAAAGGTTGTGCGTTGACTATCGTGCATTGGACAACGTAACGATCAAGATCCGGTACCCGCTGCCATGGGTTGAGGAGCAATTTGACCAACTAAGGGGAGCGCAATACTTGAGCAAGATTGGCTTGCGCTCGAGGTACCATCAAATCCGGATTGCGGAGCAGGATATGGAGAAGACGGTGTTTTGGAAGCGATACGACCATTTTGTCTACCTCGTGATTCCATTGAGGTTGACCTATGCTCCGACAATATTCATGAGCCTCATGAACAGGATATTCCATCCTCACTTGGACCATTTAGTGGTGGTGTTCCTCAACAAAATTCTAATCTACTATCAAACTGAAGAAGAGGATCAACAACATCTTCAGCAGGTGTTGGACATTCTTCGGAGAGAGAAGTTCTTTTCTAAGCTCTCCAAGGGCCGTAAGGGTCCTTGTATGGATCCAAAGAAGGTGGAATTAGTGAAGCATTGGCCAACACCAAAGTGTGTGCGTGACATCCAGGTCTTCCTGCGGTTTGTCAACTACAACCGGAAGTTTATCTGCGGATACGCGAAGACGGGTGCGCCACTCACACAACTATTCAGGGAGGATAACTTTTGGGAATGTAGCAAGAAGGAGTAGAAGAGCTTCGAGGAGCTCAAGGTTGCAATGTGTGATGCTTTGATCCTGGTGTTTCCAGTTTCATCTAAGGAGTACGTCATGGCGACAAACGCAAGCGAATTTGCCATTGGGGTGACGCTGATGCACAATCACCGGAAGGTATTGCAGCGGATAACGTATGCATCGCGTAAGCTACAAGGTGTGGAGCTGAACTACGCAATCCATGTGAAGGAGATGTTGGTGGTAATCCATGTATTAAGGCTCTAGAGGTGCTACCTCGAGTCGCGGTGCTACGTGGTCTTCACGGGTCATTATGCCCTAAATAACCTAAAGACGTGGCTAAACCTCAATCTCCAGGAGACTCGATGGATGGATTTCTTGGAAGGAGGTTTTGACTACGAGAACCGATACAAGCCTAGGAAGGTGAATCTAACAAATCCTCTCTCATGGAGACAAGACTTGAGCCTCAATGCTATCTCGGTGCTCGTGAGATCTCTGTCATTCATAGCCTGTTCAAGTATGGCTATGGCGTGAACGACGAGTTCACACGTGGTGCATTGAAAGACGACACATGGGATGGAGTATATTGGCAAAAGGGACAAGAGAGGAAGATTTCATGTCGGACTATGCGCCATTGAAGAAGATGCTTCTAGAGGAGGTGAATGACACCCACTACTTGGGTCACTTCGACTTCGACAAGATGCTGAAAGCCTTGATACGCCAATATTGGTGGTCTTCAATGGCGACTTATTGCAAGAGGTTTGTGAGCAGTTGTGATATGTGCCAATACTTCAAGGCTAAGAGGACCAAGCCACCTGGGGACCTGCAACCATTGCCTATACCTGAGAGACCATGGACAGACATCTTGCTCGACTTCATGGGTGGTTTCCCTATGACACAGTAGGGCAACAACACAGTGTTGGTGGGGGTGCACAAGTTCTCTCGCATGGCACACTTTATTGCATGTACTGAGAGCATCATAACTGATGAGATAGCTCAACTCCTCCTCAGTCATGCCATCAAGCTACATGGAGTGCCAAACTTGGTGGTCTCAGATCGCGATCCATGCTTCACTTTGCGGTTTTGCGGAGATCTCATGGAGAAGCACTGCACGCAGGTGTAGCTGACCATGGCATACCACCCACAAAGTGATGGGGAGATGGAGCACAAAGACCAGACATTGGAGCACCTGCTACGGAGAATGGTCGCACCGGATGGAAAGGGTTAGGTGGAGAAGCTCGAAGTGGCAAAGTTTGCCTACAACTCAGCGATGTTAGCATCAATAGGGAAGTAACCGTTGGAGGTGGTTTGTGGCCCAAACCACTAAGCCCAGCCGCCCTTGCTAGAGCCACATCTTTTCTGGCTGTGCAGCAGATTTATGATGGGTTTGCCACGACTTGGAACATGGTGCGGTTATGACTTTTGAATGCACACAAGCACTAGACATAGAAGGCTGATATGCATAATTGAGCGGAGGTGTTCCAAGTGAATGATCAGGTAATGCTGAACTCTGCTAACCTGCAGCTCATGGTAGTTGGGAGTCCCCAGCTGAAGCCATGATGGGTAGGTCCGTTCCACATTCTGGAGAAGCGGTCGACCGTTTCCTACAAGTTGGAGCTGCCAACTCAATACACCATCCATCTAGTGTTCCACATCTCCCTACTTTGTACCTATCGCGACCCCAACACCTTCTTACAGGTTCCTGGGACAGATCCACCTCCTATTGTCCAGGTTGAGGGAGTGAAGAGTTTGAGGAGGAAAATATTCTTGTGGACCGCCAAAGGGGACGTCGATGCGAGTTTCTAGTGTTGTGGAAAGGGTACCCGGCACAGCACAACTCTTGGGAGCCAGAGGCAAAATTCAATGTCCGGGGTACCAACAGTGTTCTCCAGGAGTATTTCAGACATACTAGGACGTCACGCCTCCTACGTGGGGTGAAAGTAATGAGGTGTCCATCTTTTTTCTGGCATACTCGGGGCCTGGACTGAGTTTCAAGGGCAACTGGGCCATTTTTCTCTTTTTGGAAATGGAGCTCGTGGTCAAGCTCGACTTCGCTCAACCATGAGGATGCAAGATACGAGGGCACGAGGACGCGAGGAGCAAGCGAGCGAGTGTGAGTTCCACATGCCAAGGGCGTATTTCACTCATACCTTTGCATGGCATTCCGAACACGCCACACGAGGGTGGTTTTCCTCCTCTCGGCGAGTAGCGTACTAGTTATGCTACCCGCCTCGAGGGACGGTCTCGACGGTGAACCTCAGACACCAGACGCGGTCAACCACAACGATGATAATTTCTTTGGCGTGCGGAACAACATGACCGCACTTCACAGTCGACAAGCGTATGCAGTGCCATCTGACGCACACAACATCTCACCGTGAGAGAGGACAGACCGTCGATCTTGACGATGGACGGCAGAGTACTTTTCACACCAGGCACTAAGTACAATTAGGGCACCATGTGCATGTATAAGAAGGGCACCGATTACAAGTGCAAGTAGCTTCTTGTAGCAAGCTAGGAAAGAAGTAGGCAAGGGCGAGGTTCCGTTGGCCGACCAGTATAAATACCTTGTACTTGGTCATTGTGATTAACCTGTAAACCTGTCATTTCCTGTTTGTTTCTTTTAGACTTCTCCAAGTCCATCTTTCCGTTGTGACTGTACTCTCCACACACAAAGGCTTGATCTCGAGAAAGTACACACTCTTACAGAACTACTATTTCAAACTATATGTTTGTTTTGTTGCAAGCGATAAGGGTCAAACCAGCGACAATCATTCGTACGTGTACTGCATGTCAGTTGGGGTCGGACAGCGCACCCGCATTCTAATGGCACGACAATCGTTTAAACAGGTTGAAGAAGGCATGTATCCGTTTGCCGGGCGAGCTGCATTCAGCATGTTGAAATAAGTTACTAGTTGTTGGCACACTTCACTTGTCGGTTCACAATGGTTTCCCTTCATCATAAAGTGGCTGCAAACCATGCGCTTGTCTGCCACATAAGACAGATTCAAGCCAACATCCTGGAGCCACTCTATGAAACCATCAACTCCCTCATCCTAGGGATTGTCTCTTGCATCACTTATCGCCGCATGCATGACGGTACGTTCCTCACACGCCATTGGTTCATCAAGTTGCACTATGAATATCCCATGAGGTTGTACAACATGGCGAGTATGACCATAGCAACATAGCGTGCCATCCTCGATGCACTAACCACCTCATCCACGTTACGTGACACTCCAATTGCATCATGAATAAAAACGTTTCGTTTACCTGTAATGTGTTTATCATGAGATTTCATTTTGCCATCTCATGAACGGCTTTAAGCGGGGAGCAATGACAATTTACCGAATTTTGTGGAAATTTGTGCAAGCTCTACTCCACATCACACCGTCCATTATCAGGCAAGCGCAACATGGAGACCCTCCATTCATCGCTTGGCAAGGCCATCGGGACTATCTAGTTTGGTTTGACGACTGCATCATAGGCATTGATGGGATCCATATCCCCATTCTTGTTACTCAGTTTCGATGCCTAGCATTCATCGATCAACATTCTCAAGTGACGCACAAAGTTCTTGCCACGTGCAACCCTGATCTACGTTTCACATTTTTCACAATTCAATGGGAGGTGTCATTCCAGGATGCCCGAATGTTCACAGAAGAACTTCATCAAGGTTTGTGATTACCACCCGGCAAATTCCTTCTCGCTGATGCTGCTTTTTCAAAAGGATTCAGCCTCATGCCTCCTTACGGAGGAGTAAGGTACCATCTACAAGAATACGAACCAGGAGGTTGCAACGGTCACAACCAATGGGATGCTGGCTGAGGAAGACGAGCACGCGTAGTGATGACGAGAGATGTCCATTCTGGTACGAGGTTGTACAAGAGGAGTTGAAAGAAATGCTTACGCAAGTGACGCATGGTGAGCAACATTTTACTGGCAGCCATGTACGCATGCACGCAACATGGCGGCTCGTCGGAGGACGCAAAGCAGCTCCAAGTGGCGAGTTGTCCGTTTGAATGTTTTACCTTTGAACCGACAAAAACGTTAACGTGTGAAGGAAGAAATAGATGCATTAACTCCGTCAAAGGAGCCGCACTGAAATTTTGTTCAAAGGGGCATAAAAACCAGCTAATTATTTTGCACTTGGACACAGTGTGTGCATTTAGTCCATTTAGTCAAACTAAAGTGTTGGTTTTGGCCAAGTGAAGGATTCTAACTAGTTATCTGGTTTTGGCAACTATCGACTTTCAATCCCACCATCACAACATGCTCATAGCATTGTTGGCCAGTTTACAATGTAGCCGGCCACTCTACAATAGCTAGTGAGGACCGGTTGCGACATCGCAAGCTTAACTAAAACTAATTTAGTCAGTTTCAGAACGTAGTCAAAGCTACATCTTAGAAATTTGACGGTCCGCGCTGACCATAAGATTCATCAGCTGGTACCTGACGACAACACCAAGCTCCGACCTCATGTAGGAAGTGGTCCGGACTTATCCATCAGCGACACAGAAGAGAAGGCATGTGCGACAAGGGGGGTCTTGTGAGCTGATGTGGCTCAAAGAACCGTTCGCGAGCTGATGTGGCTTCGGCAATCTGAAAAGGCTGCACCATGAATGGCACAAAAGCGTGTGCATCTATGATTGGTCTGTGGCTTTTTGCCCAGTTTTGTGGTCTCCTTGCAGCATTTGCATTTTTGTGTTACGAAACGATCTGCCGTAGACTTCTGTGGCAAAGAGATGAATTTTACATTGAAAAGACGAACTAAAACATGAAATAGTCGGATGATGGAAATCAACAGGTTGCGAGGTTTGTTTAAACTTTGAACTTCTAAGACATCAATCTGGCGTAATGGGGTTCACGTCCGGTCAGTAGAGTTACCGTTGGTCAGGGGTCCCTACCGGACCTTGTCGGAAACGGCAAGTACGCGCAAAAAATGAAAACCGTTTGGTCAATTTGGAGGTAAGAGTTTTTAGGCAGAAATCGTAGTAAATTCTGCATTGAGTCTTGCACTAGCCCCTCATTGCCTGCCTTCTCTACCATGTCGCAGCCCTGTGGGTCTGGACCATCACCGTAAAAGTCTCACCTCGTAGGCCGTCCATACGGCAATCTTTTGAGGGAAGATGTTTACATGTCACCCAAAAATTATGCATTGTGATCAAAGCATGTTAGACCCATTAGGTGACCATAAAAAACACTAAATCAAATAGAACCTTCACTCTCAGAGTTTATGTTCCCAACCCGCCAATAAACCAAACAAACACTTCTGAAATTAAGAAAAAGTGGATGGCCAAAATCGCCCAAACGTCACAAGGGCCATCCAGCCATTAAGGACGGCTCATTACTTTCAACAAACGCAATCATGTTTGAGCTTCTGGTGTATCATGAAGCAGATAGGCTAAAAAATTAGTGACCTTACAACAGCCCATCACCTCGCGTGAGGACTGCGCCTTAAACAAGATTATCCGGCCATTTGAGCCTGGGAACTCTGATACCAATGTAACAGATACGACGGAATCCTTGGCCAACTATGCGAAAACCGCGGTGCTTGAGCCAACCCGTCACACCGCCTACAGTCCGAGGTGACCCCGCTCAAGCCACGTGGCTCCTTTGACCAGTCGTCGTGGCACTGCCATGCTACAACAACCCTTTAAAGTGCTTTTTCCACTATGAACCCTGCACGCACCAAAAAAATCACACACACCTTGAACTGCTCAAATATCAAATATTTGATTCACTAGCTTAATATATCTCTAGTACTAACATGCAACACAAAAACCAATACACCATTTATTTATTCCAAAATAACCATCCCAACTTCAAGTGGTGGTAAGTGTTACAAGCAATCACATTCAAAGAAATATGTTCCTGCAGGATTAACTTATCATTAGCAGTAACATCCAATCTAAGGAACCCAACATCCATGCGATTCCACAAAGAACTAGCAGCCTACACATTACAACTCAACTTTCACATGAAAACACAAAATTGATCTACTTAAAAAGGGCCCCTTGCACCAAATTCTCTCGCAACTAGTTGGTACTAATAACGTGAAACATATCTTCAAGGACTCAACCTCCCACGCCTCATTCTCCACCCTCTCCTCCACTTCGTCAAGACACACAACATTCACCATTAGGGGGGACGAGTATTCCAGGGGATTTTGTAAAAGCATACATAGATCCCCTAACAACAGAGTTACGACTTGTTGGGAAGACATGCTTAATGGTGAGCGTCAGTGGGTACGAGTTCAACATAACCCATCATGACTTGTCTTATGGGAACCTAAGCTGATTCCACTCTTGTCGCATGGGGCACAGTCCTTTGACTGAAAGCCCCCACATGAGACGGGAGGAATACCTCATAAGTGCATCATAGGTTCGATCACCTCTAAGGTTATCTAAGCCACACATAGAAAATGGTAGTTGAATCCTCATGAACATTGCGAATAGCCTACCTGGCACAAATTCACGAGTTTGGGAGAATTTTTTTATTAATTTTAAGTGAAAATCACAACTAATGCCCATAATAATAGCCTTTTGGACAAGTTGTATGGGAGTTCATATTTAGGTGATAGTCATTATCATCCATAGTTTTTGACCACCATTACCTTTTTTTTGGTGTTGTGATCCTAACCATTAGAGAAAGCGGGGTCATCTAGAAGAAGCCCAAGCATTGAATCTGACCCCCACAAGGAGGTCCATAGGAGGATGCTCATCTGTTTTCGTTTTGAGCAAGTTTTGTCATGGGAGTTGCTAATGCTGGCACTCAAGTGTAGAGCCGACTAAAGCGTGTTCAGAAAGCATTGTCGGAGTTTTGAGGTTAGGTTTATTTTTGGGATGTGCATCGTTTGTACCATGTTTCATGGAGGTGTGTTTTGATAATCTCTCAAAGAGGAAGGGATTTGTGCGTGAGAGGGCTTACAAGGAGGTTTGTAACTTAAAGTTTCTGATCTGGCAAGAAGGACACATATAGGGTGTGAATTTGAGCCATCTAAGGGTGTAAGTAGGGGAGCTTAAGAAAGTAGTGCTTAATCGTTACTTTTCATGGCCAACGAGGGCAGTTTGCGGATGCTAGTAGTTGGAATTGGTAGCGAGCGTTGACTTGGATGATATGGATGCGTACTCGGAGCATTACATATTTTGTGCTTAAGTTAATTGGGAGAGTGCGGATTTTGTTCTAAATACATTTGCATGTGAAGGAGGATGAGGAATGATGTTTGGCCCATGAAAGGGGGTTTGATGGGCGTGTGGCATGGTGATGATTAGCCATGCGTACATATCATGGAAGGAGAATCTCTTTAGGTGGAGATGGTGACTTGGGCATGTGATGGGGGGGGGGGGGGGTGGGGTATCGAGGTGAAGAGGCCTTCTTTACACTCAATTGGGATGAAGTTTTCAGGGTGGAGGACAGTAGGGCGAAGCCAAAGATGGGGTTGGACCTACTACGCGATGGGGCCTATTTGAATGCGTTCGCTAATTATCACATATTGTTTGGGGTGCAATTTGTACCCTATTGTTGGTGGAAGCCAACCAAGAGAGGAAATGGTGAAACTTTTGGTGACTGGTTGGAAATCCGAAGTTGATTGGGGGTTTTGCATGCATATTTGCCATACGAGTTGGAGGTGACCGACAATGTCATTCAAAGTGTCAAGTTGTAGTATTGTGTGTGATGGACGGAGGGAGGTGCAAAGTTTGAGGGAGAAAGTACGATGGACTGGTTCTCTGTTGAGGACGAAGCGCTTTTCGTGAGTTTTTACGAAGAGGATTCTACCTCGCTTTGTGAGGTTCTGTTTATATGTCAAGTATTTTCGTGCAATTTCTGACTGAACAATATGTGGTGATCGGATCTCGGACTACATGGCTAAACATTAATTAAAAGTTGAGATCCTTTTTGGTGTGATTGGGGAACTGGAGATTTGTGGTTTCTAGGTGGAAAAGGAAGAAGTGGTATTTCTTAGGAAGTTGTGTATTTTCGAGGGTGCCTTTCCAAGTGTGTGACCTTGGCTTGTTTGAGTCGTAGATCCACTTAAGCCCTTGTGCTCCTATGAGGATGGGTGTGTTGGTGTGTGTGGCTTCCACCCGTCACGAGCCGTGGCCGTGGCAGCTACGGGTGCACCCGGAGCTGATGGTGAGCGGCGGCCGCATTGGAGATCGTGACGACCCGACGGGACTCCGGATCGTCCAGGGACTTATCCAGCAGCTACGCCATGACAGGTGTGACGCAGATGATGCGTCTCTACAGCCTGGCTGGCTGGTCCGCCGTTGCTGGAATTTTCTCGGTGGTCGAGACCCTCGCACCCGGTAGCCTGTACCGGTGCGATGAGGAGACGTGCGACTTTGGTGTGCTTCCTGTCGTGGAAAGCACACGCTGACGTCTCGGTACTGCACTCGTACATTTATGGGTGCTCTCAGTGCAGTTCAGAGTGCTCTAGAGTTTTCTCGGTGGACAGGCCATTTTGGCCGATTCCCTTGTTTTGCTTGCTATTCGTGTCTGGATGATGCAAACCCACCATGCGTGGGTCCGTTGCGTAGAGCTCATCGTTCTGCACGTTCTGGTGCAGACAGCGCGTGATTCTGACACCTGAGCAGGGAGTTACGGCCAAAACTGTGATTTTAGGCCAGTTTGAGCAGGTACGAAAATACTGCCGCCTCTAGCGACTCTAGGCGGCCAGCAACTATTTAGGCTGATTGTTGCTCAGTTGTCATTCTCTCTCTGCAATTATATTCATATTGAGCTTCCTGACACTCTGCACGTGTCCCTACTCAGACCCTTGCAGTTTCGTGCATGACTTGTGACTGTCGTCACACACTGACTGAGCGCTGACGCTTAGTTAAGTGGCAAGCGGTTAGGAAGGTTCCAGGAAGTTCTTCTTGGTATCAGAGCGAACGAGCCACAGCTCGTAGTGTTGTGCAGCAGAGACGCAGCAGCAGCAGCAGCAGTGAGTGGCAGCAGCGGCAGTCACCCACGGCAGCAGCAGCAGCAGCAGATCCCGGGTGGACCCACCACGACTACGTTGCAGCGGAGCAGTGGAGGTAGCAAAGACGATAGCGGCTACGGGTGGCAGCCCCTGCAGCAGCAGCACCGGGTGGCAGCAGCAGCACCGGGTGGAAGCAGCAGCACAGGGTGGCAGCAGCAGCCGTGTCTTGCTATCGGTGTGTACAAAAAAAAAAAAAAAAAAAAAAAAAAGGGGGGGAAGCAGCTCGCACCAACAGCTTGGTGCTGTAGCAGCATTGGCAGCAGCAGCAGGCAGCAGCCGCAGCAGCAGCCGTAGCGGCAGCATCAGCAGGCGGCTGGGAGCAGCAGCACCAGGCGGCAGCAAGCAGCAGCAGCAGCAGCAGCAAGCAGCGAATCAGTAAGCAGCAGCAGCAGCAGCAGCAGGCGGCAGCAAGCAGCAGGAGCAGGCGGCTGCGAGCTGCAGCAACAGGCGGCAGCCAGCAAAAGCAGCAGCAGCGGCAAGCAGCTCCAGCAGCAGCAGCAGCGTGCAGTAGGCGCAGCGGGAGCAGCAGCAGCAGCGGCGGCGCCGGCGGGCAGCTGCAGCGTGCAGCTGCACGTGCTCACGCGGGCTGCAATAGCAGCAGCAGCCCGCGCAG
>SZWC01005404.1:81946-127315 GCA_023375785.1 Penium margaritaceum | reverse complement strand
CCCCCCCCGCATCTCCACACTAGGAAACCCCGGAGAAAGTACCATGATAACACAAGTACGCTAATACAGAGGTCTACGTGTGTATGAAACGACTATACCTCCACATTGTAGAACGATAGAAGACACAGACTGATGCAACTCACAAAATACGATCTATCACCACACCACCTCAACATTCCTACCTTCATTTGCAACATGCTTGGTCTCTAATGAACTACGTGTAATGTAACCCTGCTTATCGCTGCACGATGACACAATGGTACCATCCACCAAGAACACGTAGCCTGTACAAATGAGTCCATAAGGGATTCAGGCCGGTCACTGTCCTTGTAGCCATCGACTACCGTCGGACACTGCAGATGAAAGCATAGTTTGAGGTATGGTGTGGAGACCACGTACTGTACCACTCGCACAGCCGCGTAAAGGGATCTCGCCCAAGGATAGTACAAAAAATATGCGAGGAGGCTGATAACGAGGTGATCTTGGGTCTTGTGGTAGAGTCAATTACATCGAAGAGTCGATGAGGCACAAGTACAAGGAAACGTCCACCGTCTCCCCCAAAAATGTTAGACCATCCACCTTTAGGGCATCCTGACCTTAAGGTGTGATGCAGTTGGAGTCCGTGGGATTTGCTTCAAGGATTCTAGCAAATTGTGTAGCATGCATGGTGCATCAAGAGTTTCCGATGCCGACGATTATGCACGATCTCCACCCCAAGGCAAGAAACAGTAGGACCAAGGTCCTTTATAATGCAGGCAGCTTGAAGGACAGCCCTGGCCTCCTTCACAACCACCACTAAAGGAGACAAAAGTTGGAGGTCATCAATATAGACCAGGATGGGAGTGAGGTATTCAGCTGCCTATGAGAGAAAAAAGGAGACGTGTTGGTGTTACTCTTGACGTAGCCGGCACAAGTCAGTGTGACAACGATCTCCTTGTTTTGGCACTAATGTGAATGCTTTAGGCTGTACAAGGCCTTGTGCAAGTGCCACACCGTATCATCGATCTGGAAGCCAAGCGGCTAAACCATGTAAATCTCTTCTAGTATGCCATGGAGGAGCGCGTTGTTGACATCCATCTGGTACAACTTCCAGCTGTGCTGAGAAACAACCCTGAACAGTGTGCAAGCTGTGGTGATATGTTTGATGAGTGCAAAGGTGTCCGTAAAATCCACACCCTCAACTTGTGAGAGGTCTGTGGCCATCAAGCATCCCTTGTGGCAATGAAGTGAGCCCTGAGGCTTTGCCTTCTTTCAAAAGACTCAATTGGCTAACACGGCTTTCTGTCCAGACGAGAGGTTGACAAGCTCATAGGCACCGTGCTTATGGATGACTCCGGGCTCATTCTCACATGTAGGAAAACATAGCTTTGCATCCTCAGCCAAGAGCATCTCCTTTCATGTACCTGGATCAGGCGCCATCAAGGGAGAGCTTCGGTTGGTCAAGACGCATGTCTCCAAACTCAGTTTGACCATGACAAGCTCGGTTTTAACATCACAAGCGACCGAGTACTCACGCGAGACAAGCTCGTGCCCGTCAGGCCAGGCCAGGTGGACCAAAGTGTATTCTGCCAAGACACTCAGGCCAAGGGCCTTTGTACCAGGCTTGCTACTCTCAATACCGTGAGTGGGACGTCTGGGCACCTAGTTAGCCGCTCGCTGAGCCATAGAAGCTAGTGGTTGAAGATGACCACCGGTCTTGTGAAAGGAGCCCGATCTTGATGTGCTCGCCTGGGTCTGTAAACCAAGCGGCTCAGATGGTTGCTTGTAGGGGCTATAGATCCACAGGGAAGGGGAGATGGTGCACTTGCAAGAGATGCATGGATATGCATAAGCTCATTTGCTAGCTTGCATGCTGGATGAAAAGACAGGCATAGGACAAGGTGTGCCTGAGGAGAGTGTCATTGGTATAGGAACACAAACATGACCAATGACCTCACTCCTCAAACTGTGAATCAACAAGTGTATTGGGAAGTGAACATGTCAGTGAACATGGACTTTTGTCAAAAACTAGTACGTAGTACATGTATTCCATAACAACTTACAACTTGTACAATGAGTGTATATCTGGACTCTAGTTACATGAAGTAATGTTGATGATTTCAAAGAAATGTATGCATACTGGAATACACTTTTTGATACACCAATTGTCAAGTGTATGAATTAAGGGTGATCAACCATAGCTCTCTCAGATACACAATAGTGCTCAGATCAAATAGCGTTATATCATAGCAGGGATAGAGATCCAAAGAAAAACATCATGCTCGTGAGAAGGTATCTATTTTACTAGAAAATCACCACCAAGATCCAAGTAGAATGTATGGAGTATGTGATGAGAGTGGTTCTTTGTCATCACAAGCAAGTGCTAGGATAACATCGTTCTTTAGGCGGAGACTTTAGACCTACCACATCTGGGTGAAGTTGTCAGTTAGATTGAGAAGATACTGACCTTTATTTGAGAGTGACTTGACCGGGAGGGGACAGAGAAGGTTTGAGTGGACCAAATCCAACAGACACAGTGCCCGGGAAATGGAGCTAGGGTAAGTTCACTGATGCATGTTATCTTGACCAATCGGTCTTGGAAGGCTTCTTGAAGGAATTTGTATCAAGACCGAGGGCTGGCTGTGTAAGAACGACCTTGTATTCAGTTTCCAAGCTCACATGGACAAGATGATGATGCAAAAAGTGTTGATTCTCAGGTAGTGGGCACAAGTGACGAATACTCGTATAGAAGGGAAAAAAGACAGAGTATGTTTTGTTGGTTTCTGCGGCTTAGATAGCCTTAGAGGTGAGGGAACCGCCAATGTACCCTTGATGGTTTTCTAGGAAGTGTAATAAGACACATGATAGAGATCATCCACAACCCAGAAAGAGCACAATGGTACGAGTGTTACAACTAGTCACTGTGGCAGAGTTAACAGATTTCTTGTCAAAATCACTCATCCTGGTGCATGCACAAGTAGAGAGTAGGCCGAGCTCAAGAGCAAGGACAAGGAGCACATCCAAAATGTAGAAGGTATAAGACGGACCAACGAACCGTACAACCCCAATCCCCTAGAAAGGCAAGGAAGGACCAGATCCCATGCAAAGAGATTGAACAGATCCAGCGGGATTGAGAACCACGAAGTTGGTACAGCGACATGTCATGTAATTTCTGGCACCGGAGTCGATGATCTTGGTACCACTCACCTCACCTCAAGGCCATTTTCTTGGCCTTGAACAACAGGCAACATAATCCTCCACTTCTACAAGACACTTTGAAGAGGGCTCCGAGTAACAACAAACATCATAAATCTGTAATTCATCAAGCCGAGTGGTGGCAACACACTCGTACTTCTCTGAGTCTGAATCGCTAGCAGTTAAAAAATATCTACAATGGTGCAATCTCTCAGGTCTTCATCATGCGCGTTGCTTGAGGAATCGGAAGCCTCTACTACTATGGTTGGGACCTGCCTGTCTGGCACCGAAGAATTCTAATGTGTGTGTGCGACCTTGGGACTGTGCATGATTATGCTCCAGTCAAGGAGCTTCTGGCACTCACTATAGTGGGGAGTGCCAGCGCAGCTGTAGCAATGGAGAGAACTTCCACTACCACTGCTCGCCGACTGCTGATACTACTGTTTTTGTCCCTTGCTGCAATTAGTTTTCTCCTTCTTCCCTTGTGTGGCCACTGCAATTCCCTGAGGCTTGCCAGTCGAGGTAGTGGGAGTGGAGGAAGAAGTGGTGGATGTAGGGCTAGAGAACTGGGACAAAGGCGTTGAAGTTGCCGAAGTCATTGTTGCAGAAAGCGGGTTCTCCTGATGTGCACGGGCTGGATCATAGGTCGATGTCACCTGAAGAAAGCAATTATGAGCCCAGGGCAGGTGCTGAAGCGACTCAAACAACTCAAAGAGGACAACATGGTCGAAGCCAGAGAAGAGCCTAACATGGCCCAGGTTTGCTCTGACCATTATTTTGTCAAGTGTCCATAGTTCCATCCCGCCATTAATCTCAAGGCATGTGTATATGTGCATAGCAAACTACCATTAGTCATCTCTGAGATCCAAGGGATCCTGATGAAAAGAGTGGAACTCATACACCCAGGCCACCCTTGTCGTGTGGATCTCCAAAGCAAGCGGTTTAAGAGCTAACTCCTAGCCCTGGCAAAGGTGTGCTCGGTTCCTAAAGCAACCATGAAGGGGCGGAAGTCAACATTAGACTTCTGTGGCATGCCATAGAGCAGAGCGTGCATCACTCTTGCTGCTTTCTAGGCCTACGAGTGTTGGCAGTCTGGTACTGACTGTGAAAGTAGAGCCAGATGCCCTCTGAGTCAGCCCAAACCTGAATCAAGACCTCCTAGGAGTCAAAGCTGGTGAATATTTGCCCCTATGCATGCCCAAGTGCGGCGTTGGGAGGCGCGACGAGCCGCCAGAGAGAGAAAATTCCTCGTCGATGGATCTGGTGACTCAAGGATTGTTTGGATCCTAAAATGGAGAATTTCCCTAAAAGTTGACGAGTTGCTCAATCCGATGGAAGTTGTTTCACCGGAATCGGACTAGTAACAAGGGAGATATGGGTTTCCAAAGTTGGGGTGTGCGCGGTGGCTCTGAGAGCTGGTCGTAGTTTGACTGCTGGTGAATAATTGACCGGAACGAGTAACAAAATGCCATATGGGGATTTTGCTCCGGAAGGACTGCCGAGGCGTTTGGTGGATGACCTGTCAGATTTCAGGAGTGCAGTTTTGCTACTGAGGGACTTAGCCAATATCCCGGCTGGGAGTCTGAAACTCAATAGTAAAGGTTGTTACTCGGGGACTTGGTGAAAAATTCTGACTGTAGGTCTGCGAACAGGTTTCGAACCACATCAATCCCAATCACCAAACACGATGATTAACTCATCGAAACAGACCCCGAAGACGCGAGGGATACCGCCGCTACGCGTAGGGACATCTGTGCCTCCGGAATGGCATTTTGATGGGTCCTTGGTGTGCGAGGGTGCTTCCGCGGTCTGCGTGGTGCGTGCCGCCGATTGAGCGGCTGATTTGGGGTGCTGCGCTTCAGCTGACGTAGCGGGAGGTACAGTGATCCGCATTGCGTACGGTTTAGTGTGTTGGAGAGCTCATGCCTAGCCCTACAAATGTTCAGATCATGTCCATGTTAAAAAACTAATGCAATTTTTTTTCTTCCCTTCGCAAAAATGACTTTCTCGCAACACTCTTCAACTCCCAGAAACATAGCGTGAGGCGACCAGAAAGCTCACGCTTAGACTCAGAACCACCCGCACAAAACAAGCCCTGGGCACAAAGGACTATTTAGGCCAGGTTGGAACTGCACCCCAGTTTCCGACAAAAGCATGTATCACTATCATAGCGGGATGGAGTATTAAAATCCTTTGGTCGTCACTCCTTGATGAGGATGACCTCAAGCTCTAGTGAAGGTGGGCGCGGTACATGGAGACCACCACTTAGAGGACCACCTCCAAAGGTGAATCTTGCTGACCTCCATGTGTTGTCCTAATGGCGTGTTGGTAAGGGCATGGTAAGCTATGATCCCTGTTGAAGTTCACAGATCCACTCCTGAAGCATGCAAACATCAGTCTCAGGTGGGGAGTCATCTATCTTCTCCTCATCCCAGGTGTCAACCTGCGAAAGGGGGTGCTGAGGTATGGGTGCTGGATATGGATCGGACTGCTAGGTTGATGGTGCACCTCCAGCAGCTCCTATAGTTTTCTGCTACGAAGCCCTTGACTTCTCTTATAGTAGGTTGCAAAGCTCGTGCAACACATTGGTATCACGCCATTGCTGAAAGTGCATGTCATCAGGCGAGCACCAAAGTTCATCAATGGAGATTCACCTGCAACCATGGGCTCAAAATACCTTAAGAGGAGTAAGTTGAGGTGTTTGCCGGTCCTTTGCCAAGGTCACTGCTTAATGCCATGGGTGCCACTCAGTATGGGTTGTGACACTAAAGTCATTCATCATAAGAAACCATAAGTGTTTCTCAAGGAGCTCGAACACTGAGGCTCAAGATAAGTGTTTTCAAGACACTGTTGACATCAGCAGCCTCTCTGCCAATATCAGTAAGGGGCTATTGTTGTCATCAATTTCAATGTTGATGTCTTTTCCTCTTTTCTTTTTCTTTCTCTTGCTGGTCCCGTATAAGGTGATGGGAGGGGGTGACCTCGTCACCTCCTCTCTCAATAGCCATGGTGGCTGTTCTAGTCAGCTGTTGTGGCTACGACTACTTCTACTATTATAAAGCACTGTAACTGTGCAACTACAATGCACTACAACCACATCCCATGTAGAAGCCGTGGACAGCAGCGACAAAACTACTATTGCTATGCCACGGTGCTGCTAATACTGCACTATGAAACTGCTATAGCTAACCATGCCATCTCAAAACTTCATAGTCACACAGCTACCTAGCCACTATTGTTGGTGATATGCTGCTCTCATTGCTGCTACTGCTGATGCCTATGGAATTTTTGCCCCATAGCATGCCCGAGGCGGAGTAGGGAGGCATCGAAAAGCCGCTGGAGGGAGAAAATCCTTGTATCTTACTCTAGCTGCCTGGATAGTGCTCCAAATCCATATTGGATTCAAGTTCTTAAAATTAGATGAGTAGCAAAATCTAGTGGATGTTGTTTTACTAGTATCGGACAAGTAAAAAGGGAGATATCAGCTTCCAAAGGCAGGATGTTTGCGGTGGGTCCTTGGTGAGTCAGCTGTAAATTGACTGCCGGTGAGAATCCACCGGAACAAGTAACAAATGTACATCTGGTGATTTAGTCCCGGAAGACTGCCGAGGCGTTTGGTGGATAAGATTCACTGGAACTAGTAGTGCAGGTTGTTACTGAGGGACTTTCCCAAAATCTTGGCTCAGAGTCCAAAACTCAGTAGTACAGTTTGTCACTTGGGGACAGTCAAAATTCCGACTACAGGCTTCAAATCGCATGAATCCCAATGACCAAAGTCGATGATTAATTCATCTAAGCATACCCCAAAAGCTTAGGCGACATTGCCATTACATGTAGGAACATCTGTGCCTTTGGAAAGGCATTTTGATGGGTCCTTGATGTGTGAGGGCGCCTCGGTGGGCAGGCATCGTGTGCTCCGCCAACTAAACTGCTGGATTGGGGTGTCGTGCTTTGGATGATGTAGCGAGAGCTACGGTTAACTGAATAGCATGTTGTTTGGTGGGTTAAGAAGCTTGTGACTAGTCCTGCAAGTAGTCAGTATGTCCATTTGTGAAAGCTGATGCAAAATTATGTTATACCCTTCACAAAAGTGATTCTCTGGCGAATCTGTCCAAATCCCATAAACAAAGCATGAGGCGACCAGAAAGCTCACGCTTAGACCCAGAACTCACACAAAATGACGTCATGAACACAAGTGAAGAACTGTTGAGGCACGTTGGAACTGCCACATCATGGAAGCAGTTTTCTGAAAAAAGGTTATGGGCCCATAGCCCTGACCAGTCTACACATTGCTCACGGTTTTTGCTACAAATGGGACTGTCGTCACGGACGACATCGCCGTCAAACACTGAGGTCCAGGAGTGGAAGACTGCATAAATGGCATAGAAGGAGACACAACCTATCCAGAAGTATGCAGTTGCCCAAGCTTTGGATTATTGAGGTGGCACTTTGAGCTCCACCTTGTGTATAAGGGGCTTTTGGAGGTCATGAAGGGAATGGAAGTCCTTGACAAAGCGACCGTGAAAAGAACACAGATGGAGGCCTTTGCAAAAAGGAAAATGGAGGTGCTCATGCTGCTGATGTCCGGTAAGGCTGAGTCGTAATGGGGATACTTCCAGGGCTGCACATCGGCAGCCGAAGGATGAAAAAAACTCTATGTCATCCATCATTCCAAGTTGCTGGCGAACGAAATTCTTGCAATGAAGTGACTCCTTCACGGTGAGAATCAAGGAGAGAGATGATGTCATATCCGCCATGCAGCAGATCGAGTCACTCACCTCACAATGCAACCATGTGGGATAGAAGATCGACACATAACAACAGGTAATGGCCCTCCTCATGGCCCTTCCTGATAGGTAGAACCCTCTCATCATTGTCTTGGGAGGATGGAAAGGGGACAAGCTCACCTATGGCGCAGTCGTAGAGTACAACCACAACGAGGCATAGCGATGGAGCTACGGGGAGTCCTTATCTTCCTCATCGGCCATCGTCACCAAAATGCATGGTGGAAAAATAGGGACAAGTGAGCTGGCAGACATGGTGGCGGCAAGAAGGGCGTCAAGAAGGGTGCATGCCACAAATGCGGCAAGGAGGGCCACTAGGCCCATGAGTGCACCAAGGAAGAAAAGGCTAGCGGCAAGGACGCCAAAGGAAAGAAGGCTCTTCTCAATGGTACTCAAAACCACTGCCTCAAGAAGGCTAACCGGTGATGCCTTGAATCCAGAGCGGAGGAGCACACCCAGGTCAAGAAGGTCGGATTCATCAACTACAACAAGTCCAGCAAGTCCCTGGTGGTCGCAAACGACAAGGTTGAGCTGGCTACTGGCCAAGGAGACATGGACATGGAGGTGATGGTTGGTGGGAAATGGGTGTAACGTGTCATCAAGGACGTGAAGCACATACCTGGATTGGCGAACATTCTAAGTGTCAACCGCTTGACGAATTAAGGGTACCAGGTGCTCTTCAGGAGAAAGGGGGCCGTCGTGTGGAAGGATGGTTACGATGATACCATGTTGGAAGCTACGCATAAGGGAGGCCTCTACATCAATGAGACCAAGGTGATCCTCACAGCAACAACTTCAGCAGAATTGCAGGAACGTACCATCTACCTGGCCAAAGGAGGGAGGGCTGGTCTGGAGCTCTAGGATCGACAACCGGGGCATTCCTCATCCGTACCTGTGAAGGATATGGTAAATCACGAGCTGGTACGCAGCCCTGTCATCGATGGTGTAGAAGATGCGAAAGATGCAGCAGCACAAAAAAAGTATGAGCCTTGCATTTTGGGCAAGGCGCGGTGCAAACCGTTTAACGAGAACATGAATCGCGCCTCGGACATACTAGAGGTTGTGCACAACGACATGTGTAGACCATTCAAGACGGCGTCAAAGAGCAGCACACATTACTTTGTCACCTTCATTTATGACTGCAACAGGAAACTCTATGTGTACTTCATGAAGTGGAAAGTCGAGGTCCTGGACGGGCTAACCAAGTGTGTTGCCGCGATGGTGAGGCAGCCTGACCGGAAGGGTAGAGCGCTACGCATCAACAACGGTAGAGAGTATGTGGGTTCTGGCGGGTAGATGAAGCATTATGGCATAACATGGGAACAAAAAACACCGTATTTTCCTCAGTCTAGTTCCATGGTGAAGCAAGCAAACCAGACGTTGCTGAACATGGTACGGACCATGTTGGTGGATGCGGATATGGCGTGAAACTTCTGGGCGAAAGCTTTGCATATGGCAAGCTACACCCTAAACCTCATCCCTACAACAGTGCTAAAAGGGAAGAGCGGCTAGAAAACACCGCAGGAGGTTTGGAGTGGGTGCAAGCCAAGTGTGGCGCACCTAAAAGTTTTTGGGTGTAAAGCACATGCACTGGTATAGGTTATGCAGCGGCACGACAGCAAGCTGGAGCCACGGGCAAAGTCATATCTCTTCCTTGGATATGAGAGCGCACATAAGGCATACCGGCTCTACAAAATGTGCAAGGAGGAGGTAATCCTTAACCAAGATGTCGCGTTCGATGAGTAGTAGAGCTACATGATCAGTAACGAAGTGGGCATGGTGGACTCTTTAAAGACATGGGAGTGGTTCAAAATCTTTGACTACAAGAAGGAGCCAATGGACACCAAAGTTGAGGATGCGGCATAAGAGCAATGGTGTACCAGCGGTGGCAGCCAACGTAGAGGAATCAGATAATGATCAATCTGATGAGGAGATCCACCGGAAGGATCCAAGAGATGAGGGACAAATATTGCTAAGACGCGCACTCGAAGCAAAACACACATGAGGTGTCGTTGGAAAATCCACTGGATGTGCTGCCCGTCCGGGCCATGTTTCACCAGAGCAGGAGCAATCCTTGGGGAGCCATATGGTTGATGATTCACTAGAGCATGTAGAGTTAGAGGGATCACAATAGAGGGATGAGGCACCACCAAAACTGTTGTGCTATAGTAGGAGGCAGCATAAAGTGGGGAAGTGCATTGATGCAAGCACCCGTCGATGGATCGGCATGACGGGATGCATGCTGGATGCATCAATGGAGTCGATAACCATGCAAGAGGCATTTGTGCACCCTAAAGGGGATCAATGGGACGCAGCAATTAAATCAGAGCTGGCGTCCATCACGAAAAATGACACGTGGGAGCTAGTTCACAGGCCAAAAGATGCCAAGTTCATCGGCTCAAAGTGGGCCTTCAAGACCAAGATCACAAAGGCAAATGTGGTTGAAAAATACGAGGTGCAGTTACTGGCAAAGAGATACGCACAGCGTAAGGGCGAGCACGACAGTAAGCCGTTTGCTCCCATTTCCAAGTTCACAAGCATCTGGGTGATCCTTGTGGTGGCAGCCGCAAAGAACATGGAGCTCTACCAAATGGATGTAAAGATGGCCTTCCTCAATGGCATCATAGGCAAAAAGATCTACATGGAGGTGTCAGAGGGAGTGGAGGTGCAGGAGGGCAAGGTGTGCAAGCTATGGTTTTCATTGTACGGGCTGCAAGAACCACCTAGATGCCGGTACCAACAGATGGACAGCTTCTTGGTACAACCCAGCTTCAAGCGCTGTGAGTCGGATCATAGCATGTACGTGCAGGGTGACAAGCAACTCCATCAGATTGTTTTGCTCTACATGGACGATCTGAGTTTGTGCTCGATGGACTTGCTGAGCCTACAACAGCTGAAAGAGGAGTTGAGCATCAGATTCAAGATGTCAGACATGGGAGAGCTAGAGTATTGCCTTGGGGTGAGCATCACGCGGAACCGGAGGACACGCAAACATTAGCTGCGGCAAGCCAACTACATGGCCAAGGTGCTAAAGCGGTACGGCATGGAGGACTACAAACCATTTGGCAGTTTGTGAACTGAGTGCAACAATGGCACCGCAAACGAAAGAAGAGCAAGAGGATATGGCAGGGGTGCCATACCAATCGGTAGTGGATAGCCTCATGTATGCCATGGTGGTGACTCAACTAGACTTGGCTTACACGTTGGGCCAAGTGAGTAGGTATGTGGCCAATCCAAGGCCACTACATAGGAAGGTGGTCAAGCGCATCCTCTGCTACTTACAGGCAACACGACACGTGTGCCTGAGGTTTGATGACAAAGGGCGGTCGGACCCTTTGCGTCTGATCTGCTACATGGATGCAGACTAATCTGGCAATGTGGACAAGCGGAAGTGCACATCCGGCTACGTTTTCTTCCTTGCTGGTGCAATGGTCTCATGGTGTAGCAGAAAGCAAAACTGCATCGCCACCGTCATAGTAGAGTCGGAGTACATTGTGTTGGCTGAAGCGTTCCAGGAGGCACTGTGGCTTTGCAGGTTGTTGGAGGAGCTGAGTGTGGCACAGAAAGGGCCAACGGTAGTACATGAGGACAACACTGGCGTTATCTTGCTGATCAACAACCCGACGTAGCACAGGAGGAAGAAGCACATTGACGTGCATTATTGTTACACATGGGACACGGTGAAGAAGGGACAGGTGATGCTACAACACTACAGCACGAGCCACATGCTTGCGAGTTGCTTGACCAAAGCGCAACCATTAGATTGGCACGTGATGAGTGTGGCCGGACTCGGGATGACCAGTTGTGAAGGACTGGAGGGTGCAGCAGAAGATGAGTGAGAGAAAGCAAGAGCAACGGGCATGGAAAGTGCAAGGGGGAGAATGTTGTATCTTTCCCCTTTGAATGCCGGAGGCGGTGTCAGGAGGCGTCGACAAGCCGCTAGAGGGGGGAAATCCTTACATTTTACTCTTGCTGCCAAGAGAGTGCTCTAGCTGAGTATAGGACAAGTAACGAGGGGGATATGGGCTTCCAGAGTTGGGATGTATCTAGAGGCTTGAGGAGTTGGCCGCAATTCGACTGCCGGTGAAAATCCACTGGAACGAGTAACAAATGTACATATTGTGATTTAGCCCCAGAAGACTGCCAAGGCGTCCTGTGGAGAAGATTCATCGAACCAGTAGTGCAGGTTGTTAGTGAGGGACTTCACCAAAATCCTGGCTCGGAGTCCGAAACTCAGTAGTATAGTTTGTTACTCGGGGACTTGGTCAAAATTCCGACTGCGGATAGGTTCCAAACCGCAACAATCCACATTGCCAAACTCGATGATCAACACATCTAAACGTACCTCCAAATCACACGGGGCACCACAATTACGTGTACGGACATCTGCACCTCCAGAAAGGTGTTTTGATGGGTCCTTCATGTGTGAGGGTACCTTGACAGACAGGCATCATGCGCGCTGCCAACTGAGCGGCTAGATTGGGGTGCTGCACTTCGGCGGGCGCAGCGGGAGCTACTATTTAACTGAATTACACGCGGTTTTGTGCGTTGGGAAGCTTGTGAATAGCCCTACACATCGTCAGCTCATGTCTATGTCAAAAAACTTATACAGAATTGCGTTGCTTCCTTTGCAAAAGTGACTCTCTCGCAACTCTGTCCAGCTCCTACAAACATAGCATGAGACGAACAGAAAGCACGAGTGAAGACCCGTTGAGGCACGTTGGAAAACTTCTGGCGGCGGTTTTCTGACACTGCCGCTGTGAGGCTCCCACTACGTGTTGCTACTATTGCGTGCACCTCCTACTACACTTTTGCATGTTGCTCCTACAGCGCTTTTGCATGCTACTACCGTTTTCCTACGACAATTGTTATTGCTGCTCTTGTTGAGTTGCTGCCACCGCCTCTGCTCCTACTGGTGTTCTACTTTACTACTTCTGCCAACACTGCTATTGCTGTTGTGATGCTACTGCAGTACACTACTACCACTGTTGCAATATGTTGATGCTGCTAGTTGCTTCTACTAGCTAGTCCCATCGCTCGTTACTAAATCCAGCTGCCACTACTGTTTTTGTGTGCTACTGCTGCTGGCGCTCTTGCTGCAGATGAACTATAGCTACCAGTACGATTTTGCTATTGCACCTCCACGTGCCCAAGGCCGGCGATCGCCAGTGAGCGTGCCGATAATCGCACCCATGACTATCGTTTGTGCAACCACTAGACCAAAGCTGGCTGGTAAGGAAGAAAAGAGACAGTGGGGAATCTTGCACTCAACAGAGGGGGAAATTCTAGCGACTTCTGGCGAGTTGTCCCACGAAAAAATCCTCCAGAGAGATTGCAGAAAAAGAGGGTGAAAAAAAAGTAAGACAAAAAGCACCAGAAAAAGCAAAGGAGGAAAAAGGGGGACCACCGCATCTGAAAGAAGGGGGAAATTGAGTAACTCCTGGGTGAGTGGTCATTCCACAAATGACAGGCACATTTTGTGAAAGGAAAAGAAATGTGAAAAGAACAAAAAACTGCAAGAAAACACAAAACATAAGGATTCTGGTGTTGTTTGAGGAACATGAGCGTGATAACGCGTAAGCAGATGCTGGCTGTCTTTGCTTGCTACTATTGTGGTGATGGACATCATGGGTGGCGTCGATGCTGGCAGTGCCCTCCAGGCTAGCACCTGCCTTGGCTTTGACCACATGATCCGTTGCACCCTCCACAACATTTGGACCGGCCTGATGTAGCAGTCCCCCTCACTGGAGCTATGGCCATACTCTACGGCGAGCTACACAATCTGAAGCAGATGTTGAAGGAACTTAGCAATCGGGTTGCCACTGGTCATGCTGACATCACATATCCGCTCTCAACCACCTCTTCCACCATGTCATAGGCCTCTCCACATGACTCTTCTCAGCCACCATCGAACTTTCCATCGCGCGGGCTACAATCATCCTTTCCATCTTATAGTCCTCTTCTGGTATGGATCCTACACATGACTGCTCTTCTTCTGACAGTCCCTCTCTCTGACCTCGTGCTCGACGACAGCATTTGCGCATGACACGACAGGTCTGCCTTGTCTTGGGCACGTTGACAACCTTACCAAATTGTAGGATCCTGGAGGTCAAGGGGGAGTGTATGTGCCCATCGACTATGACCACACAGGGATGTGCGACTCTTGTTCCAGCCCTACCGACAACGTCATTGGCCATCGCACTAGAGTAAGACACTGTAGAAGATACTACAAGGACTGTACTAGTGGAGGGTGTCAAGGTAGCTGCTCGATCGACAGCTCCACAGCCTTGAGATGCGACACCAGTTGTTGGAGTGGATTTCCCTATGACAGGAGACATAGAGGCATGCATGCCTCATTTGACAACTCTACTGATAGTGATAGAGGAAGTATGGGGAGCACTGACTACCGTACCAGAGTCAGACGTAAAGACCATGTTGTACAGAGTGTCGTTGTGGAGGTCAATCCGCTAGCTACATCATCTACAGAAACACGGGATGCAGATGCTCCATCAGCTGGAGGTGTCCTCGTGGAGTGATAGGAGTAGGGATCGATGCTGCACCTACTGGTCAAAACGAGCTGCCAAGATCCAAGGGGGTCCACACCCTGCCCGGTCAGGTCTGCCACATAGGGCTTGACATCCGGAACCCTAAATCACCCATCAGCGGGTTGGTCAGGCTGACCTCAATGAACGCATCCTCGAGTTCACTTCCCTTTGCCAGGGAGACAGAGAGGTTGCTGACGCATACTGGCGCAGTACATTACGTGCCTATACTCGCTTGGGCACGGAGATTCCTCCTTAGTATTCAGCTCTGGCCACAATCATCCTGGGATTCCATAAGGAGTACTTGGATGTTTTCTGGTACTTCAAGCCTGCACAGCCCATGCAGATGGGGGAGACTGGCACCCTCCTTCCTCGGGCGCGAGGCTACCATGTGCGTGTGGCAAGGCGATACCTTTCGCCCATGGGTCGAGTTGCAGCTACTTTCGCACTTCCATCAACCTCATCTTCTTCCATCACCTCCATTCACCCTCCCTAACCACTCATCACCTCCTCCACATCTCCTCCATAGGGTGCGAGTGCGACAGTGGTCTTTGGTAAGGGAAAGAAGGGGAAAAGGAACACGGGGGGTAAGGGGGCCCAAGGGTCCCCGGGAGCAACCGTCAGAGTTTTTCGTTGTCATAACTATGGTGGTGACCACATGTGGCAGGCAGGCCCTCGTGAGCACGACTTCGCCAAGATTGGACGGGCGATACACGATGCTTGGCGCGCCTGCGTTAGTCATGGCGGCGGCAGGCAAGGCACTTCGACAAGTAGTGTTGCCCGTGAAAATGTGGCCACTGCTTCCACACCTGGGAGAGAGCTTCTCGACGCCCGCATTGCAGAGCTAGAGCGAGCCCTCACATCCTCCTTCCGTAGTGGCTTGGACTCGACCACTCAGGGAGGTGAGAGTTGCATGCACAATGCCAGGGGGCTCACCGTTTGCACTACAGACAGATTATGTGGGGTGTTTGGTGATGATGGTGTGACAATCTCTGTGGATGACCGAGTTCTCTGTGATGTGCCGTCATGGATTGAGTCTGTTAATGCTTGTGCATCCAGCAGAGCCACCACTTCCCTCTTATGATTCCTTTGGGTTCTCTTTTGTGTCACTAGTGGAGCCAGTTCCGGATGGCACCTGGGTCATTAACTCAAGTGCAACCCATCATATGTGTTATCGCCGTGGTGATTTTGTTCTACTTGGTCCAGTTGAGTCAGTCAGTCATGTGCGTACAGGGTCAGGTCAGCAGTTCCGTTCGATTTGATGGTCAGGCTGGTCCTGTGTACTTCTCTAATGTGCTGATTGTTCCTTACCTTGAGCTCAATCTGCTGTCTGTTCCCACGTGTGACCGCCTTAATCTCACAGTCACACATAATGCTGATGTTGTCACTGTCAGTTTTTGCTCCAATGATAGTGTTGTGCTTTGTGGTGTTGCTGTCGGTAGTCTCTATTACATTCCGCATCATGTTGTTGTTTTGTCATCTAATCCTGCTCGTGTGTATGTGAATGGCACCTTTTCTACTGCATATCAACGTTTCCTGTACCTTTGTCTCTGTCACGTGCATTTTGCCACTGTTGAATTGCTTGTAGTTGTTAATCCCGCTCTTGGCCTTGACCCAACCTCTTTGGCACCGCCAGCTCCCACTGATTGTCTCTCCTGTCTCCAAGGGAAAATGCATCGTGTCAGGTATCCCTCTTCCTCCACCACAACCTCTAGACCTTTGGAGGTCGTGCATACTGACCTCATGGAGCCCTTGCACACTGAGTCTCAGGCTGAGCGCTGACTCTGATTGATGATTTCTCTCATTATCGGTGTGTGCTTTACATGTGCTGCAAGAGCAATACGGCGCTTGCCATCCGACGTTGGTTGGTTCAGGTTGAGCGCCAAACCAATCAATGCTTGTATTGTTTTCGGTCGGATCGCGGGGGAGAATTCATGGGTCTTGCTGCTTGGTTTCTTGAGGAGCGAGGGGTGACCCATGATCTCTCTGCTCCCTGCACACCACAATACAATGGCGTGTCAGAATGGTGGAACCGCACGATGATGGATGCTGTGCAGTCCATGTGTGTTGAGTCTGGTCTGTCACACGATTTCACCTTTGTGGCCATGGCCTACATGACGTGGGTCTAGAACCGCGTGCCTGATGGCCCACTTCCTCGTCATGTGACCCTGTATGAGCATATGGCCTGAAACAATCATCGAGATGTTGGAACAATGATATCTTCTCGACACTCGAGTGTGGGGGCTAGAGGAGGAGTGATAATGATCCATCACTCTTCCCGAGTGCTGCATTAGAGCCCTTTGTTGTTGTCCTCGTGCATGTGGATGATCTTTTGATTGTTTCGGCAGATCTGGCAGAAGTGTAGAAGGTCAAAGATCTATAGCAGGCCACATACAAGATGAAGGACATTGGTGAGGTTAAGGATTTCTTGGGCATGGAAATTTCCCTTGATTGTGAGCATGGACTTCTGCAATTCCACCACGGCAGATACATACAAACCTTGGAGGAGCGCTTTGCTGATCTCTTAATGTCCACATCCTCCGCCTCCACCCCCATGATGCCCGATGGGCAGAAAATCCTAAAACCGGTCGGCTCAGGGAGACAATCGAGTTGACTGGATACTTGCATCTCATTGGATCGCTCATGTATCTGGTCACCACCACGCAGCCTGTCATTTCCTTCACAGTGAACTTGCTCGCACAGTTTTTACAAGCACCCCGCGCCCGCCACCTTGAGGCAACAGTGCGAGTCATGCGCTATGTGCTACAGACGCCACGGCTGGGTGTGTTGTTCCGTACTCACCAGCTGGTTGTTGTGTCAGGAGTCATTGATAGTGACTACGCAAGGAGTGCCAACGGATAAAGCCGAACGGGCTATGTGTTCCTTCTTGGGAAGACAGCTGTGTCATGGAAGTGTGGAAAGCAGGGGTGTCTGGCACATAGCACCGTGGAGGCCGAGTATATTGCCCTTGGAGTTGGTGCCTACCACAGTGTTTGGTTGCGTTGCTTGTTCCGTGAGCTGCGTTAGTCGGTGGAGTGCATTGTTCTGCATTGTGACCATCGCAGCGCAACTGATATTGTTGCAAACGATGGTGTGTTCCATGCTCATACAAAGCACATTGTTGTGGAATATCACTTCATGCATGGTCTGTGGGAACAGCGACAGGTCAACGTGGTGTAGATCGGAGCGCCAGCTCACCGACTTCTTGACGAAGGCATTGGGCCGTGCCCAGTTTGAGTCAGCCACTTCAGCTATTGGTCTCTCACCCCTGGCTATGTGACTTTGCGTGGAGTGAATGATCTCATCCTGTGCGCATTGTGTGTTTTCACGCACTTGTCCTGTCCTCATGTTTCATTCATCACTCACCCGCCGGCATTTGTTGCCCCAGCTAGTTTTTCTGTGCATGAACACGTGTGCCACAGGGTCATGGGGGAGTATTTTTCTATGTGACCGATGGTGACCCCCCGGCTGCTGTTCATGCACATGCAGATCGTTGAGGGATACGAGGACCCGTCGACAACTGGGGACTGGTGAGTGTCAAGCCGGCGGCACTACAACGAAGAGAACATGACAAATGAGAAGAGCAGCAACGCTCTGCGAGAGCGACATGATGACTTGCTCCTTCTAAAATGTAGATTGTGCACTAGGACAATGTCACAACAATTTCTGATGACTCATCGGGTGGTGTACTGGTTTATGCTTTCGAAGATGTTCAGACAGCAATGCAAGGGCATATGAGAAAACTAGGAAGGTCGGGGTCAACTGTCAACCCGTCGGTGGGATCCTGCTAGCGAGTTCGATTGGAGCTTGTTAGCTTGTCCGTCGCCGATGGGGGCCTCGCCAAAGTGGCCTTGCTCCTTGTCATTCTCTGTTTTTTGTTCCCATGGTGTTTGTCCAAAACGTTTGACCTAAGCACCTACCATTGTCCCCCTCTTCCACGGACAATTGTGTAGAGCATGTGTCGTGGACAGTAAGGGAACATCTACACCTATAACACCTGTATGTTACACTTGTAACCAACACCGGGTCTCTCGAGGTACTAGTCCAAGCCATTGCGTACACGAGTCTCGACCACAGGGAGAATGCACAACCTGCTAGAGACAATGCGCGTGAAATCACCATGGGATCTCTTGGAGCATTGGTACAACCACCAAGTGCCCATGTCTCTGAGAAGATGCGTGGAAGCTTCCTAGCAACACAGCCGCCGACTAGGCGTCAGTGCCTGGTCATAAGGTGACGACAGTCACAAGTCGTGCATACAACGGCAAGGGTCTGGCTAGGAGACACAAGGCTAAGTGTCAGAATGCTTCAATAGCATTTACAGAGAGAGATGGCAAATGACATGTCCATGGCATAAGTACCTGCCGCGGCGCATGGCAGGTGTCGCACGCGGCAGTGCAAGATCTGTCCTCAAACCGGCCCAAAACCACTGTTTTGGCCGTAACTCTGTGTAGACATGTCAGAACGCTACGCCGTCTGAACCTAGATGAGCAGGATCAAAATCTGGACGCTACACCTGTCACATACATGCATCCAACATGAAACGGTGGACTCGCAATGCAAAAACATGCAAATCGGGCCCACAACCAGTCCACCAATAAACTCCTGCATGCTGCAGAAAAACTGCACGAAGTCCCGGGTAGCGTCCAGAGCTCTGGAACGGTCGTCGGTCAGCTCCAAGCTGGCAGTCCACCACTAGATGATGCCCCGGTACCACCAGGGTCCGCATCAGGGATCTGCACGAGTATGGACATGGCCGATGGTCACAGTAAACTGTACAAGTCGACAGGAACGTCACAAATCACAACACTCCCTCATGACCCGATGGTAGGCATGTCCATACACGTGAAACACTGAAACGAGTACAACAACGAGTGCAACGACAAATGTGACACAAACATAGACACACCCTTCACTCAACCACTCTTAGGCAAGGGGCGAAGTCCAACAGATCGAATGGCCACTAGGAACGTTCCGCGTGCTAGTGCCTTCGTCAAGAAGTCAGCACGCTGCATGTCTGTGCCGACCTAAATGACGGAGATCACATGTCGCTCCACCACATCACGCACAAATGATGCTTAACCGTAATGTGCTCCATGTGAGCATGAAAGACACCAGAGTTCTCCGCAATGGCAAGAGCACTCTGGTTGTCGCAACGAGGTACAATGGCGGGTACTAACTGGCCAAGCTCAAAGAACAGGCGCTGCAGCCATACCGCCTCAGCAGCCCTTGCACCCAGAGCAACGTACTCTGCATCCAATGAGCTACGTGCCATGCAGCCTTGCTTCTCGCTGCGCCAGGACACAATGGTCCCACCGAGCAGGAACACGTAACCGGTGCGACTGCGTCCATCTAGGCTCCAGGCCAAGTCGCTATCGGTGTAGCCGTCAAGGACCACCGAACACTGACGAGGAAAGCAAAGTCGGAGGTACGGTGTGGAAACCACGTACCGCATCACTCACACAACTGCGTGAAGGGCTCTAGCGCGTGGAGACTGCAAAAACTGGATAAGGAGGTTGACGTTAAATGCAATGTTAGGACGTGTGGTAGTGGCCAGGTACATCAGAGATCCGATGAGAAGGAGGTACAGGTTCACATCCACTGTCTCCCCCAGCTCTGTGGGATCTTCCACCTTCACGGCATCCTGCCCGTCAGGTGTGAGAGGTGTGGAAGCCGTATGCACTGCGCCAAGGAGGTTGCTGAAGCGCTCCCCCACAACACATGCGTATCAGGCCTGATGCAGTAGCAAAGCATGACGTCTGCGGTCTCGCACGATCTCCATGCCAAGATACACCACTGCACGACCAAGGTCCTTCATCCTGTAGGCAATCTGGTGGACAGCCTTGGCCTCCTTCACGGCCTCCATTGAAGGAGACGCAATCAGAAGGCCGTCGACATAGACCAGGATGGCGGTGAATTGCTCAGGCATCCGTTAGATGAAGAGAGAGGGATCTGCCTCGCTCTGTACATATCCCGCACGAGTCAGGGTGCCAGTGATGTCTTGGTTCCAACACCGAGGAGACTGCTCGAAGCCGTATAAGGATTGCGCAAGCGCCAGACCTTGTCACCGTCTTCAAAGCCGGGTGGTTGTGCCACGTAAATCTCCTCATCCAGAGAGCCATGGAGGAACACATTGTTCACATCCATCTGGTGCACTTCCCAGTCATGCTAAGCCACTACACTGAACAGAGCTCGAGCTGAGGTCATGCGGCCGACAGGGGCAAAGGTGTCCGTGTAATCGATGCCCTCAATCTGAAAGTACCCCTTGACGACCAAGCGAACCTTGTGGCGTTCCAGTGAGCCATCCGGCGTCACTTTCTTGCAAAAGACCCACATGACCTGAATAGCCTTCCTCCCAGGTGGAAGGTTGACTAGCTCGTAAACTCCGTGCTCTCGGATGGCGCGAAGCTCATCCTCGCAAGCAGCATGCCAAGCGTCAACATCTTGTGACAAGAGAGCTTCCCTAAGTGTGCCCGAGTCAGGCGCCATAGAGGGAGAAATCTGCGTGGCAAGAGTGCACGCCTCAGTGCTAGGTCCGACAACCACAAGATCGACTGCTCCATCACAAGCGATATGAAACTCGCGAGTGATGAGGTCGTGCCATACCGGACACACTGGATGTACCTCTATGTGCTTAGTGCAGACACTCAAGCCTAGGGCCTTTGTGTGGAGATCACCACTCGCGAAGCTACGAGTGGAGCGCGTGGGTGCGGGACTAGACACTGGCCAATTCTAATGGTCAAAGACGACCGCCAGGCTCACGGGAGTAACCCAGGCTCGAGGGGCGCACCTCAGGTTCAAGAATGGGCACAATCGTAGCTGGGGAGGGCTGAGGCAAGGGAGCTCGTGATGTCGTGCGAGGAGATGCGGGTGTTGGAGACACGGGGCTCGGTGTGACAGTTGGATCAGGTGAGGCAGGTCCACGCACAGAGGCAGGAGCGCCGGCGGAGACAGGTACGGTCACAGGGATATGCACAGGTACAAGATCATGGGTACCTGTGGGAGCGAGGGAACAGGGGTAGAAGCCGGTGGTGGTGGAGAGATCTCTGGACCGACAGCGATGATCGCTAGGTCATAGAGAGCCGGAGAAGTGGAGGGAGATCAAACGGACACATCCGCCTAGCGAGCGGTGCTCGCAGGCGTAGACTCCCCCATATGTCAAGAAACCTCACACGTAGGAACGTGTGTGACGGAGAGCGACGTGATTAAAGTCAGATCACGGTAGGTGAGGGACTCAAAGAAGAGCATGTCGCGTGAGTCAACAATGCAACGACGAGAAGGGACCCAAAAACGCCATGCCTTTGACCGCGGAGAGATGTCGACAAAGGCACACAAGTGACCCCGCGGTGAGACCTTGGACCCCTGCTGGCACTCGATGTAGCGATGGGTGCCTCCACAGTTGTAGCAATGAACAAAGCGTCCACTCCTACTGCCCGATGACGGCTGCTGCTGCGTCTGCTGCTAGCCCGAGCCGTGCCTCCGTCGCCCCTTCTTCCCCTGTGCTATTGTCGTGACACCCTATGTCTGCGTCGGTGTAATCGGAGTGGAAGAGGAGGAGGAGAACATGACAGAGAATGGAGAAGGAGTCTGGAGGAGAGGCGTCGGTGGTGATGCAACGACTGTTGCAGTAATGGAGGTCTCTTGATGAGCCACAACTGCCTCACGAGCGAAAGTCACCTAGAGGAAGAGCTGGTGCGCCCAGGGAAGAAGCTACAATGAGGCCGAAAAAGGCTGGAGCACGGCGTTGCTGTACCTTGTGAAGATGTTTGTGTACTCAAGGCAAACTGCGAGCATGATCGTGTGGAGCGCCCACAACTGTGTACCTTCTGAGGTCCCAAGGTGCGTGGAAATGTGCATGGCACGTTGTTAGTAGTTGGTTGCAGGCTCGCCAGGCCCGTGATGAAGGGAGTGAAAGGCACAGATGTGCGTGGCGCAAGTGGCGTACGTCTCTATAGCAAGCAAGGATAACGCTAGGTCCCAACCCTGAGTGGATCGGCGTCGGTGCCTGTGCCCGCCTTGCCAAGGAACGAGCAGAAGTTGACGACGGTCTCGCGCGATATGACAAAGAGAAGTCCGCGCATCACCCTAGCCACTGTCAGCACCTGTGCTCGGTCCGTAGTCTGATAGGGGCTGTGGTAGAAGGGCCACACACCCTCTGAAGTGGCCCAAACATGGAAGAGGATCTCCTTGCAGTCAAAGCCGTCCTCGCTGACATACTGTGGGGGCGTTCTCTCGAAGTCCTTGGGTTACCGCTCCGTAGGGAGAGCAACCACAGGTAGGGAAGGACGAGGGATGGGAAAAACGCCGGGAAAAGGGAAGTCGCTGGGGTGGAGGTCAGGCAAAGATTGAAACGTGGGAGGGTGAGATGTATGTGGGGGCCGAAAGCTCGTCTGCAGCTGGCAGAGACGCTCCTGAAGCACACAAATCTCGCGCTCGAGGGAATCACCCTCCATGCCTGGCATGTCTGGATCCTCGTCCCAAGGATCAAAAGGTGGCGGGTCGGCTCCAGCTCCTGTCTTTGGTGTTGGAGCTGACTGTTGTGTAGAGTGTGCGACCCGGGCCGCTCCCTCAGAGGTCTGTCGTGGAGTCGTGGAATGACCTCAAAGAAGCTCAGTGAGTGTACGGATGGCGTCAGTCTACTCTCGCTGCATGTGATGCATCTTGTCCTACTAGCTCCGCAAGTCCTCAATAGCCTATGAACGTGGGCTCATGACCCCTACGGAGGAAGAAGAGGGATCTAATACCCTTTTTCCCTTATCACCAAATGGAGCCATGTCGCTGCTCATCATAGGCCGAGACGTGAACGTGGTCGAATTACAAAAATGTGAGCGTTTCTCGAGGAGTTGAAACATTGGCAAGTTGTGACCCTCCGACCAAACAATTTCACCAAGGCAAGTACCCACATCAGTAGGAAGTTGGTCACGTCAGCATGACCTGATGATGTCTGCAAGGAAAATGCTGACATCACGTCCCCTTTCCCCTCTTTTTTTTGTCAACCTTTGCGACGACTGCGCGAGCAGGCGGCCGCTCCATAGCAGCTGTGTGAAAGATGCTTGGAAGCTACGAAGCACCTTCTGCTCACTTGCTACTGCTGCTGCAGCGTCAGCTGTAGTAGGAGTCGCGCGGCTGCATGCGCATCGGCTGCCTAGCTGCTACGTGCGTGATCGTGGCAGTAGCTGCACCCTGCTACTACTATTGTGCACTATGGCTGCTGCACGCAGCTGCCTTCGCCGCGCGTTGCTGCTACTACTGTTGATGCGCTACTGGTGCTCCCAATGCTATTGCCACTATTGCAGTGCTGCTGCTGTGCTGTTGCAGCTACTACTGCTGCTAATACTACTACGCTACTGTTGTGTTACTTCCAACGCGTGCTGCTACTGTGCTGCTGTCGCTGCTACTGCCGTCCTACTATTGCTGCTGCTCAATGCTATGGCTGCTGCATGTGCCAATGTCGACAACTGTTGGCGACTGTAGTCTACTGCACTTGTCGCCTGCTGTCGCTAGCTGCTGTTGCTGATGCACTCTCACGTAGTGATCATAAGCAACGTCGACGGCGATCGGCTGTCGTCGTCGATAGGTCCCTGTGGATCTGCTGCAACGGTGACTCTCACTGCTACTGTTCTGTTACGTCTCTCTTGTTTAGCTCAGTGAGAACTGTCTCATCACTCTGATACCATGCAAAGATGCGTGGAAGCTTCCTAGCAACACAGCCGCCGACTAGGCATCACTGCCTGGTCATACGGTGACGACAGTCACAAGTCATGCACGCAACAACAAGAGTCTTGCTAGGAGACGTAAGGCAAAGTGTCAGAATGCTTCAATAGCATTTGTAGAGAGAGATGGCAAATGACAGGTCCATGGCACAAGTACCTACCACGGCGCACGACGGGTGTTACACGCAGCAGTGCAAGATCTGTCCTAAAACCGGCCCAAAATCACTGTTTTGGCCGTAACTTTGCGTCGACATGTCAGAGTGCTACGCCGTCTGAATCTATACATGCAGGATCAAAAGCCTATTGTGATTTGTGAGGTTCCTATCGATCTGTACAGTTTAATATGACCACTCAGCCGTGTCCATACTCGTGCAGATGCTTGATGCGGACCCTGGAGGCACCGGTGTGTCATCTGGTGACGGACTAACATCCGAGAGGTGACTGGCGACCGTTCTAGAGCTATGGACACTACCCGGGACCTCTACAACTTTCCTGTAGCACGCAGTAGTTTATTGGTGGAATTGCCGTGGGCCCGATTTGCATGTTCTTGCATTGTGTGTCCACTGTTTGATGCTGGATGCATGCATGTGACCAGTCGTAGTGTCCGGCTTTTGATCTTGCACGTCTAGGTTCAGACGGCGTAGCGTTGTGATATGTCTGCGCATAGTTACGGCCAAAACAGAGGTTTTGGGCCAGTTTTAGGACAGATCTTGTACTGTCGTGTGCGACACCCGTTGTGCGCCGCGGCAGGTACTTATGCCATGGACCGGTTATTTGTCATTTCTCTCTACAAATGTTATTGAAGCATTATGACACTTTGCCTTGTGTCTCCTAGCAAGACCCTTGCCGTTGTGTGCACGACTTGTGACTCTCGTCACCGTCTTACCAGGCCATGACGCCTAGTCAGCGGCTATGTCGCTAGGAAGCTTCCACGCCTTTCCTCAGTGTACCACACAGAAGCCAAGGATCCCCACACGCGAGCGAGGTGCAAGTCAGCACGGTGGCCAAACCAGAGCTCATACGGTGTGACGTGGTCCGAAAGAGGACCGTGCGGGAGGAGGTTCCAGACGCAAGTCATGTAGGCGAAGCCTAGAAAAACAAGGACTCCGGAAGACCGCACTGAGATCACATAGCGAGAACCACATCCTCCATGGTGCGGTTCCAGTGCTGAGAACAACCGTTTTGCTAAGGAGTAGTAGGAACGGAGACCTGGTGAAAAATCTTGTGCTCGGCGAAGAAGCTTTCCATCTCGACATGGAACTTGCCGCCGCAATCCGAGCGGAAGGTGTGCAGCGTGTGGCGAGATTGACGCTCAGCCATCACTATCAAGAGGCGCACCGCAAGAGCAGCGTCACTCTTCTAGTGTAGGATGTAGACCCACCGCATCTGGGTGAAGTCATCAGTCAGGGTCAGGACGTATTGGCCCCGATCGGACAGAGACTCGACAAGTAGGAAATGAAGAAGGTCCAAATGGACTAACTCGAGAGGGCGAAGTGCGCGTGAACGAGAGTCAGGGTAGATGCAATGATGCATCTTAACCTGAGCGCAGAAGAGGCAGTCGGTCTTGGGCAGCTTCTCGAAAGAAGTCGCGTCAAGACCGAGGGCGGGCTGTGTCCAAATGAGCTTCGACACAGTGTCAGAGCCTACATGACACATGCGACGATGAAGCAATCGCTGGTGCTCAGGAGACAAAACACCTGTGATAAAAACACGAGCGGAAGGGGAGGGGGAGCAAGGAGCAGAAGTTCAAGAGACACGATACAGGTCATCCACAACAGAGGAACGAAGAACAACACTATGAGTGTCAATAGCAATCAAAGTCGCGGACTCTGTAGTGTGCTCCACAGAGAGTCCCATTAGTGTGCAAGATCGTACAGAAAGAAAACTCAGCTCAAGGTCAGGCACAAAAAACACCTTGGAAAGATGTAAGGGGCCAGATGGACCATCGAAACATACGACCCCAACACCCTGGACTGGCAAGGACTGACCACAGCCTGAGCGGACAGAATGAACAGACGCAATAGGGTGAAGAACAACGAAATCACTACGACGACAGGTCATGTGATGAGTGGCACCGGAGTCGATGATCCAAGTGCCACCGGGATCATGACTAGAGGACGTCACTGTACAACGGGCAATGGAACACTTGGCCTCGGACGGACGCTGGGCAACAGGTGGTGAGGAACGACGAAGAGGACAAAGGTAAGACTCATGAATCCAATCCGTACAGTTAGGCCCATCGTCATCACATGCCGACTGTGCCCCCCCACACGAGTCATCCCAAGCCAAAAGAACAGACGAACACATAGTCTGTAAACCACTCGACTGTGACAACACACTTGCACCTCCCTGAAAGCAAAGTGCCAGAAGGTGTCGGAGCTCGGCAATGCTGTGGTCAGGTGGGTCTGGGTCACTGCTGGTCGCCGGTGGTGAAGCGAGAATTGCTGCGGTCATGGTCATCGCATGCCCGGAGGATGTGCTGCTCGACGTAGACCATAGTGCGTGCGCAGCCTGGAGCCCACGAGTAGTCCGCGCCCAGTCTAGCGGCTGCTCGCACACGGTGTATCGATGGGCACCTCCACAGTTGTAGCAGTGAACGGAGCGTCCACTACTACTGCCCGATGACGGCTACTGATGCGACTGCTGTTGGCCCGAGCCGTGCCTCCGTTGCCCCTTCTTCCATTGTGCTGCTGCCGCGACACCTTGTGTCTGAGTCGGTGTAATCGGGATGGAAATGGAGGAGGAGGACGTGACAGAGGATGGAGGAGTCTTCAGGAGGGACGTCGGTGGTGATGCAACGACTGCTGCAACAATGGAGGTCTCCTTATGAGCCACGACTGCCTCAAAGGCAAAAGTCACCTGGAGGAAGAGCTGGTGCGCCCAGGGAAGAAGCTCCAGTGAGGCCAAAAAGGGCTGGAGCATGGCGTCGCTCTACCGCGTGAAGATGTCTGTGTGCTCAAGCAAGCTCCAAGCATGATCGTACCAAGTGCCCACAGTTGTGTACCTCTTGAGGTCCCAAGGCATGTGTAAATGCGCATGTCGCGTCACCAGTAGTCGCCTACAGGCTCGACAGGCCCCTGGCGAATAGAGTGAAAGGCACGGATATGCGCGGCGCGGGTGGCGTGCGTCTCTGCAGCAAGCAAGGATAATGCTAGGTCCTAGCCCCTGCGTGGATCAGCGCCAGTGCCTATGCCCGCCTTGCCAAGGAACGAGCAGAAATCGATGATGGTCTCGCGCGGCATGGCGTAGAGAATTCTGCGCATCGCCCTAGCCATTGTCAGCACCTGGGCCTAGTCTGATATGGGCTGTGGTAGTAGAACCACACACCCTCTAAAGTGGCCCAGACTTCGACGAGGATCTCCCTGTATTCAAAGCCGTCCTCGCTGACATATCGTGGGGGCGGTGTCTCAAAGTTCTTGGGTTACCACTCCGTAGGGAGAGCAACAACAGGCAGGGAAGGACAAAGGATGGAAAAGACATTGGGAAGAGGGAAGTCGTTCGGGTGGAGAATAGGTGACGATTGAAAATCAGGGAAGCGAGATGTGTGTGGGGGCCGAGAACTCGTCTGAAGCTGGCGAAGACGCTCCTCAAGTACACAAATCTCACGCTCGAGGGAGTCGCCCTCCATGCCTGGCATGTCTAGATCCTCTTCCCAAGGATCAAGAGGTGGCGGGTCGGCTCCAGCTCTTGTCTCAGGTGCTGGACCTGACTGCTGTGTAGAGGGTGCGACCCCGACCGCTCCCACAGAGGTCTTTCGTGGAGTCGTGGAATGTCCTCGAAGAAGCTCGGTGAGTGTACGGATGGCGTCAGTCTTCTCCCGCTGCAGGCAACGCATCTCGTCCTACTGGCTCTGCGGGCCCTCAATAGCCTACGAACGTGGGCTCATGACCCCTAAGGAGGAAGAAGAGGGATCTAGTACCCTTTTTCCCTTATCGCTGGACGGAGCCATGTCGCCGCTCATTATGGGTCGTGACGTCAACGTGGTCAAATTACAGAAACATGAGCGTTTCCTGATGAGTTGAAGCGCTGGCAACTTTTCACCCTCCAATAAAAAATTTCACTAAGGCAAGTGCTGACATCAGCACGAAGTTGTTGACATCAGCATGACCTGATGACGTCAGGAAGGGAGAATAATGACATCAGCTCGCCTTCCCTTTTTTTCTTGTCAACCTTTGCGGTTGCTATGCGAGTAGGGGGCCGCCACGCAGTACCCGCGCGGAAGCTGAGCGGAAGTTGCTTTGCACCTTTTGCTCAGTTATTGCTGCTATTGCAGTATCAGCTACAGTAGCTGCCGCGCGGCTGCATGTGAGGCGGCTGCCTAGCGGCTGCGTGTGCGGCCGTGGCAGCAGCCACGCGCTGCTGCTGCTGCTACGCGTTGCGGCTGCTACACGCTGCTACTGCCGCCGCGCGCTACTACCGGTACTGTTGCAACATTGCTGCTACCGCCGCTACTGCTGTCGCCGCTATTGCTGCCACTGCTGCTGCTCTGCTACTATGCTGCTACCGCCGCTACTGCTGCCACCGCTGTTGCTGCCACTGTTGCTGCTCTGCTACTGTTCTGCTGCCGCCGCTATTGCTGCCACAACTACTGTGCTACTGTTGCCGTGTGCTGCTACTGCCGCCACGTGCTGCTGCCACTGCTACTGCCGCTTTGCAACTGCTGCTGCTCAGTGTTGCTGTTGTTACATGTGCCAATGTCAGTAGCTGCTGGCGACTGGAGTATACTGCAGTTGTTGGCTGCTATTGCTAGCGGCTGCTGCTGATGCGATCTGAGTGTGGTTTTCCAAATTCCTTCACTTTTGAAGGCTTCGCCTACATGACTTGGGTCTGGAACCGCCTCCCGCACGGTCCTCTTCCAAACCACATCACACCGTATGAGCTCTGGTTCGGCCACCGTGCTGACTTGCTTCTCGCTCGCGTTTGGGGACCCTTGGCTTCTGTGTGGTACGCTGAGGACTAATAGGGGTCCAAGGTCTCACCGCGGGGTCACTTGTGTGCCTTCGTTGGCATCTCCCCGCGGTCGAAGGCATGGCGTTTTTTGGACCCTTCTCATCGTCGCATTGTTGAGTCCCGCGACGCGCTCTTCTTTGAGTCCCTCACCTACCGTGATCTGACTTCGATCACGTCACTGTCCATCATACACATTCCCACGTGTGAGGTTTCTTGACGGGTGGGGGAGTTTGCGCCTGCGAGCACTGATCGCCGGGCTGATGTGTACGTTTGAGCTCCCTCCACTTCTCTGACTCTTGATGACCCCGTGATCAGCGCTGTCGGTCCAGAGATCTCTCGAGCACCGCCAATTTCTACTCGTGTCCCTTTGCACCCCAAAGGCACCCATGATCCTGTACCTATGCGTTATCCTATGACCGTACCTGTGTCCGCCGGAACTCCTGCCTCCTTGCATGGACCTGCCTCACCTGCTCCGACTGTCACTCCAAGCCCTATGTCTCGCACACCCGCATCTCCTCGTACAGCATCACTAGCTTTCTTGCTTAAGCCCTCCCCAGCTGTGATTGTGCCGGTTCCTGACCCTGAGGTGCGCCCCTCGAGCCCGGGTTATTCCCGTGAGCCTGGCGATCGTCTTAGACCATTGGACTCCGAAGCCCAGCGAGTGTCTGGTCCCGCACCCATGTGCTCCACTCGCAGCATCGCGAGTGGTGATCCCGACACAAAGGCCCTAGGCCTGAGTGTCCGCACTGAGCACGCAGAGGTACATTCAACGTGTCCCATAGGACACGACCTCGTCACTCGCAAGTTTCATATCGCTTGTGATGTAGTAGCCGATCTTGTGGTCATCATACCTAGCACTGAGGCGTGCACTCTTGCCACGCAAAGCTCTCCCTCTATGGCGCCTGACTTGGACACACTAAGGGAAGCTCTCTTGTCACAGGATGCTTACGCTTGGCGTGTTGCTTGCGAGGATGAGCTTTGCGCCATCCGAGAGCACGGAGTTTACGAGCTAGTCGACCTTCCACCTAGGAGGAAGGTTATTTGGGTCAAGTGGGTCTTTTGCAAGAAAGTGAAGGCGGATGGCTCACTGGAACGCCACAAGGCTCGCTTGGTCGTCAAGGGGTACTCTCAGATTGAGGGCATTGATTACATTGACACCTTTCCCCCTGCCAGCCACATGACCTCAGTTCGAGCTGTGTTTGGTGTAGTGGCTGAGAACTACACCAGATGGATGTGAACAATGCGTTCCTCCATGGCTCTCTGGATGAGGAGATTTACGTGTCTCAGCCACACGGCTTTGAGGATGGTGACAAGGTCTTGCTCTTCCGCAAGCCCTTGTACGGCCTTAAGCAGTCTCCTCGGTGCTGGAACCAGGAGATCACTGGCACCCTGACTCGTGCGGGATATGTACAGAGCGACGCAGATCCCTCTCTCTTCATCCGAAGGATGCCTGAGCAATTCACCGCCATCCTGGTCTATGTTGACAACCTTCTCATCGCATTTCCTTCATTGGAGGCCGTGAAGGAGGCCAAGGCTGTCCTCCAGACTGCCTACAGGAAAAATGACCTTGGTCCTGCAGTGGTTTTTCTTGGCATGGAGATCGTGCGAGTCCGCAGACATCGTACTCTACTACTGGATCAGGCCTGATACGCATGTGTTGTGGGGGAGCGCTTCGGCAACCTTCTCAGCGCAGTGCCCACGGCTTCCACACCTCTCATGACTGACGTGTAGGACGCCCTGAAGGTTGACGATCCCACACAGCTGGGGAAGACAGTGGATGTGACCTTGTACCTCCGTCTCATTGGATCTCTTATGTACCTGGCCACTACCACACGTCCTAACATCCCATTTGCCGTCAACCTTCTTGCCCTATTTTTGCAGGCTCCACGCACTAGAGCCCTTCATGCGGCTGTGTGAGTGGTGCATTACGTGGTCTCCACACCCTACCTTGGGCTCTGCTGTCGCCGGCAGTGTTCGGTGGTCCTTGACGGCTACATCGACAGCGGCTAGGCCGGGAGCCCATATGGACGGAGTCGCACTGGTTACGTGTTCTTGCTTGGTGGGACCGCTGTTTCCTGGCGCACCTGGAAGCAGGGCTGCATTGCATTTAGCTCATTATAGGCAGACTACGTTGCTCAGGGTGCAGGGGTTGCTGAGGCAGTATGGCTATAGCGCGTGTTCCTTGAGCTTGGCCAGTCACTACCCGCCATTGTGCTTCGTTGCGACAACCAGAGTGCTCTTGCCATTGCGGAGAACTCTGGTGTCTTTCATGCTAGCATGAAGCACATTGCGGTTGAGCATCACTTTGTACGTGATCTGGTGGAGTCACCTGATCTACGTCATTTGGGTTGGCACTGACATGCAGCGTGCTAACTTCTTGACGAAGGCACTAGCATACGGAAAGTTTTTGGTGGCCATTCGTTTTGTTGAACTTTGCCCCTTGCCTGAGAGGTTGAGTGTGGGGTGTGTCTGTGTCTGTGTCACATTTTTCATTGCACTCGTTGTACTTGTCTCAGTGCTGCACGTGTACGGACATGCGTACCATCGGGTCATGGGGGAGTGTTTTGATTTATGACGTTCCTTTCGACCTGTACAGTTTAGTGTGACCACTCGGCCGTGTCCATACTTGTGTAGATCCCTGATGCGGACCTTGGAGGCACCGGTCCGTCATCTGGTGGCGGACTACCATCCTGGAGCTGACTGACGTCCGTTCCAGAGCTCTGGACGCTACCTGGGACCTCTTGCAGTTTTTCTGTAGCACGCAGGAGTTTATCCATGGACTAGCCGTGGTTCCGATTTGCATGTTTTTGCATTGTGTGTCCACCGTTTGATGCCAGGTGAGAAGATGCAAGGAAGCTTCCAAGCAACACTCCCGTTGACCAGGCATCAGTGCCTGATCAGACGGTGACGGCAGTCACAAGTCGTGCACGCAACGGCAAGAGTTTGGCTAGGGGACACAAGGCAAAGTGTCTGAAGGCTTCAATAGAATTTGTAGAGAGAAATGACAAATGACAGGTCCATGGCATATATACCTGCCACGGTGCACAGCGGGTGTCGCACGCGGCGGTCCAAGGGCTGTCCTAAAACCGACCCAAAACCACTGTTTTGGCCATAACTCTGCGCACACATGTCAAAATGCTACGCCGTCTAAACCTAGACGTGCAGGATCACAAGACGGATGCTACGACTGGTCACATGCATGTATCCATCATCAGACGGTGTACACGCAATGCAAAAACATGCAAATTGGACTGATGGCCAGTCCGCCGAGAAACTCCTGCAAGCTGTAGAGAAAAACAGTAGGAAGTCCTGGCATTGTCCGGGGCTATGGAACGGTAGTTGGCTAGCTCCAAGCTGGTATTCTGCCGCCAGTCGTCGCACCAGTGTCACGAGGGCCCGCCTTAGGGATTTGCACGAGTATGGACACGGCCGAGTGGTCACAGTAGACTGTACAAGAACGTCACAAATCACAACACACCCCCATGACCCGATGGTACGGATGTCCATACACATGCAGCATTGGGAGGAGTACAATAGTGTGTGTAAAACAGATGGGACACGGGCACACATCCTACAGTCAACCACTCTCAGGCATGGGGCAAAGCCCAACAGAACAAATGGTTACAAGAAACTTTCCGCGAGCTAGTGCCTTCGTCAAGAAATCAGCACGCTGCATGTTGGTACCAACCCACATGACGGAGATCACGTGTCGCTCCACCAGATCACGCACAAAGTGATGCTCAACCGCAATTTGCTTCGTGCGAGCGTGAAAGACACCGGAATTCTTTGCAATGGCGAGAGCACTCTGGTTGTCGCAACGAAGCACAATGGCGGGTACTGACTGGCCAAGCTCAAGAAACAGACGCTTCAGCCATACCGCCTCAGCAGCCCCTGCACCCAAAGCAACGTACTTTGCCTCTGACGAGCTACGTGCGATGCAGCCCTGCTTCCCGCTACGCCAAGACAAAGCGGTACCGCCGAGCAGGAACACGTAGCCAGTACGGCTGCGTCCATCTGGGCTCTAGGCCCAGTCGCTGTCAATGTAGCCGTCGAGAACCATCGAACACTGCCGACGAAAGCAAAGTCCGAGTTATAGCATGGGGACCACGTACCGCACCAATTACACAGCCGCGTGAAGGGATCTAGCACGTGGAGCCTGCGAGAACTGAGCAAGGAGGTTGATAGCGTAAGCGATGTCAAGACGTGTGGTAGTGGCTAGGTACATCAGAGATCCGATGAGATGGAGGTACAAGGTCACGTCCACTGTCTCCCCCTGCTATGTGGGATCATCCACCTTCAGGGCATCCTATCCATCAGGTGTAAGAGGTGTTGAAGCGGTGGGCACTGGACTTAGGAGGTAGCTGAAACGCTCCCCCACGACTCGTGCGTATCAGGCCTGATGCAACAACAGTGTCCGAAGTCTGCGATCTCGCACGATCTCCATACCAAGAAACACCGATGCAGGACCGAGGTCCTTCATCCTTTAGACAGCCGTGGCCTCCTTCACGGCCTCCAAGTACAAAGACGCGATTAGAAGGTCATCAACACAGACCAAGATGGGGGTGAACCGCTCGAGTGTCCGTAGGATGAAGAGAGAGGGATCTGCCTCGCTCTGTACATATCCCGCATGAGACAAAGTGCCGGTGATCTCCCGGTTCCAACACCGTGGAGAGTGCTTGAGGCCATACAAGGACTTGCGCAAGCGCCAGACCTTGTCACCATCCTTAACGCCTGGTGGCTGAGCCACGTAAATCTCCTCATCCAGAGAGCCATGGAGGAACGCATTGTTCACGTCCATCTGGTGCAGTTCCCAGTCATGTTGAGCCACAACACCAAACAGACCTCAAGCTGAGGTCATGCAGCCGACAGGGGCAAAAGTGTCAGTGTAATCGAGGCCCTCAATCTAAGAGTACCCCTTGACGACCAAGCGGGCCTTGTAGCGTTCCAGTGAGCCATCCGGCTTCATTTTTTTGTGAAAGACCCACTTGACCCGAATAGCCTTCCTCCCAAGCGGAAGGTCGACAAGCTCATAGACTCTATGCTCTCGGATAGCGAGAAGCTCATCCTCGCAGGCAACGCGCCAAGCGTCAGCATCCTGTGATGAGAGAGCTTCCCTCAGGGTGCCCGGGTCGGGCACCATAGAGGGAGTGCTCTGTGTGGCAAGGGCACACGCCTCAGTGCTAGACCTGACGACCACAAGATCAGCTACTGCATCACAAGCGATATGGAACTCGCAAGTGACGAGATCGTGCCCTACGGGGCACGTTGGATGTACCTTGGTGAGCTCAGTGCGGACACTCAGGCCTAGGGCCTTTGTGTCGGGGTCACCACTCGCGATGGTGCGAGAGGGGCGCCTCGGTGCGGGGCCCGACGCTTGCTGAGCCCCGGAATCTAGTGGTCAAAGACGGCCACCGGGCTCACGGGAGTAACCGGAGCTCAAGGAGCGCACCTCAGGCTCAGGGACATGCAGGACCACAGCTGGTGGGGACTGAGGCAAGGCAGGTGATGCCGTGCGAGGAGATGCATGTGTGGGGGACACGGGGCTGGATGTGACAGTAGGAGCAGGCAAGACTGGACCTGACACAGAGGCAGGAGTGACATCAGGAGCAGATACGGGAGTAGGCGAGACTGGAGTAGACACAGAAACAGGAGTGCCAGCAGACGAAGGTACTGGCGTAGAAGTAGGCATGGGAACAGAAGCAGGGGCACCTGTGGGGCGTGAAACAGGCCGTACAGGCGAGGTATCTGGACCGACGGCGATGATCACCGGGTCATCAAGAGCCGGAGACCGAGAGGTGAAGGGGGCTTGAACGGACACATGAGCCTGGTGAGAGGTGCTCGCTGGCGTAGAAGCCTCCCTTATCCGTCAAGAACCCTCACAGGTAGGAATATGTGTGGCAGAGAGTGCTGTGATCGAAGTCAGGTCACGGTAGGTGAGAAACTCGAAAAAGAGCGCGTCGCGTGACTCAATGACACGACGACGAGTAGGGTCCCAGAAGCGCCAGGCCTTTGACCGCGAGGAAATGCCTACGAAGGCACATAAGCAACCCCGAGGTGAGACCTTGGACCCCCGCTGGTCCTCGGTGTACCACACGGAGGCTAGGGATCCCTAGACGCGAGCGAGATGAAGGTCAGCACGGTGTCCAAACCAGAGCTCATACGGTGTAATGTGGTCTGGAGGCGGACCGTGCGGGAGGGAGTTCCAGATCCAAGTCATGTAGGCGAAACCCTCGAAGACAAAGGACTCAGGGAGACCGCACTTAGACTGCATAGCGCGAACCGCATCCTCCATGGTGCAGTTCCAGCACTCGGAAACACCATTCTGCTGAGGGGTAGCAGGAGCGGAGACCTGGTGAAAAATCTCGTGCTCAGCAAAGAACCCGTCCATCTCACCAAGGAACTCACTGCCGCGATCCGGGCGGAAAGTATGTAGCGTGTGACATGACTGACGCTCAGCCATCACTAGCCATAGTCATACCGCAAGGGCGGTGTCGCTCGTCTGACGCAGGCTGTAGACCCACCACATCCGGCCCCGATCAGATAGGGACTCGACCGGAAGAGGACGGAGAAGGTGTGAGTGAACTACCTCGAGAGGCCGAAGCACTCGAGAACGAGAGTCAGGGTAGGTGCATCGGTGCATCCTCCCCTGAGCGCAAAAGAGACAGTCGGTCTTGGGTGGCTTCTCAAAAGAAGCCGTGTCAAGACCGAGAGCTGGCGGTGTCCGAATGAGCATTGACACAGTATCGGAGCCCACATGACACAGACTGCGATGAAGCAATTGCTGGTGTTGTGAAGACAGGACACCAGTGACACAGACCCGACCGGACGAGGAAGGAGAGCAAGGGGAGTGTTGTGTGGACCTCGACCTGACGCGACACCATGGGAGATGCATGGCGAGGTCCATTCTCTGTTGTGAGCATCTACAGCATCCCGCATGTGCCTCACCCTACGTACCTACACAGCTGCATATAGATGGTAGCACACTGTTGGTCGAGACCTGGACACTTGGTGCATTGTACCAGTGTCACGAGGAGACCATGTGATCATGTGTCTTAGTGTGTGGCTATACTGTGTGTGGCATGTGCATGCGAGCTGTTGGTCGAGACCCAGACACGTGGTGCGTTGCACCCGTGTTACAAGGAGATCCTCCCTTGATCCTGTGTTTGGATGATGATACTATTGTGTTGGATTGCTCGTAGCGGTGGAGACCCGGGCCCTGGTACCGCCAGTGTCACGAGGAGACCATCTTGTCCTCTGACATGTGCATGATATGTGTATGTGTGCGTGTGCATCACTCCTCTCATGGTCGGGACCCAGACTCTTGGTGGGCTGTGCCAGTGTCTAGGGAGACCCTAGATGGATAGCAGATGAGTGTGTGTGTGTGTGTGTGTATGTCTGTGTGAGTTTACTCATGCATGTTATGGCTATTGTTGTGTGTGTTGTACACAGCTTACGGTGACCCCTCGGCTCATGTCCATTCACGTGCAGATCCCTGAGACTGGCGACGGTGGCAGAAGGCTGACTGCCGGCGGCAACGGCCACCCAGAAGACTTCCACATTTTGTAGACTTGTGCTGTGTCACAGCATGTAGGCATGCAGTCTATCAGGACGTAGATCTTGTCGATGTGGCCGTTCTGGTTCAAACGGCTCGTCGTTCTGACGTGTCTGCAGGGATTTATGACCAAAACTGTGTTTGTGCCACTGTTTTGTCCTGACTGGAAAACAGCGCCGTTGTGCGCCGCGTGTGTGTGTGCATCCACTAGGTCTGTGGCACTATTTAAGTGGTCCAGACCTCAGTTGTTAACTCTCTCTACACTTTTCAACATTTGCAGCTTCTGAAACTTGTGTTTGTTTCCCTAGCCAACCCCTTGCTGTTCTCACCTCCACTTGTGTGTGCTAGTGAGTTAGCTAGCTGGCTTGCGTTGCCACGCTAGCGATAGCAGTGCTAGGAGCTGTCTCTCATGGTATCAGAGCGGCGAGCCAGTGCTCGCATAGCTGCGCAGCAGAGACGCATCAGCCGCAGAAGTCGTGAGAAACCGCAGCCGTTGCCTTGAGTAGCAGCAGCAGCAGTGCCCACGGTCTCAGCGGGAGGTCCTGGAAGGGCCCACCACCACTTCGACCGTTTTTTTTTGTTTTTTAACAGCTGCGGTCGTTCTGCGGTCGTTCCGCGGTCATTCCGCGGTGCCCTGCGGTGACAAGGCCTCCGTGGGAGGCGCGACAGCCGCGCGACCGCGTCGGAACACGCGTCCAGTGCCGCTGAGGCACTCGGTGTTCCGAATTTGTTACCTCGCGGTGACGTCGCCACTACAGATCCGCGGTGTTCCGCGGATCCGCGCATCTCCGCCACAGCACTTCCGCGGCCGTTCCGGAACACAACGGTGCCGCTTGCCTCAGCTCTGCGGTCGTAAGTCCACGGCACACCCTCCGCGTTCAGAACGCTATCGCTCCACGGCGGGTGCGGAACGTGCTGAATGCGGAACCCCAGCAGCTCACGGCATCCCTCCGCGTTCTACATTGGCACGACCGGCATTCCGCACCTGACCGCAGAACCCCCGCGGCGTTTGACCTGACCGCGGTAGACGGCGGCAAAATCGCAGTAAACCGCGGTACTCCGCGGTAATCCGCGATAATCCGCAGTAATCCACGGTGAGCTTCCGCAGTGAGGTTCACTACAGAAGGTATCCGCGGAGACGTTCCGCGGAGGAGTTCCGCGGAAGGGAGGTTCCGTGGAAACGCTCTGCGGAGAGCTTCCGCGGAGGGGAAAACAGGGGAGGAAACAGATTGCCATGCCAAAGCAAACCTCCCCCAGTATGGCTGCCGATGCAGCTGCCGAGGCCAGCGCCGTCAGCGATCAATGTTGACCACCGCCATCATCACCACAACGGCAGCAGCAGCAGCCGCAGCAGCAGCAGCAACAGCAGCAGCTGCCACTACAGTAGCAGCAGCCACTACAGCAGCAGCAGTAGCACCAGCGACAGCAACAGCCGCCGCCACAACACCAGCAGCCACCGTTGCAGCAGCAGCAGCAGCGGCCGCCGAGCCCGACGACATTGGCATGCCAAGTACGCGCGTTGGCGGACCTACAGGCGGAGAGCCGCGATACCTTGACAAGGCAGGTTGCCGAAGTACAGGATATGGTCAGGGGCTTGCTGTCCCAGCAGCAGCAGCAGCATCCGTCGACTGACCCGAGCGAGGACCACCTTGCCCACGGCGGTAATGCTGATGAAGTCACGGAGAACCTCTCCGACTTCGGCGATGAGGGCGAGGAAGAGGTGCTCCGAGCACGCCTCATCCGCTTGGAGGCGCGTCGCAGAGCGCGTGAGGCCAATGCAGCCCTCCAGGGCACCAACTCCAGCATCAACGCTGACCCGAGCTCATCTCGCCGACTGAGCTTTGATGAGCTGGCTCTGCGGGGCCGCCTGGGTAAGGGAATTGCCTCCTCGATGCCTGGTCCCGCAGTGGCATCGGCCGTTGCCCTACTGATGATCAAGCCACCCAAGTGGTTTGAGTCAGACCCGCCCGTCTTCCGGACTGGGAACGACTTCAAGTCCTGGGAGCCGCGCTTTCACATGTGGGCCATAAGGGAGAGAGTCCTCCACTACTACCTCGCACCATATCAGGCGTCTGACCCCGCTCANCCGCCTGGGTAAGGGAATTGCCTCCTCGATGCCTGGTCCCGCAGTGGCATCGGCCGTTGCCCTACTGATGATCAAGCCACCCAAGTGGTTTGAGTCAGACCCGCCCGTCTTCCGGACTGGGAACGACTTCAAGTCCTGGGAGCCGCGCTTTCACATGTGGGCCATAAGGGAGAGAGTCCTCCACTACTACCTCGCACCATATCAGGCGTCTGACCCCGCTCAGACACACACGGCAGTCCGCGCAGCTTCCGGCCTGATGAAGGCCGTACCGGACTTCACCAAGGATTTCAGTCGGTTCCTTGGCGATTCGCTGACCGGCTCAGGAGCTGACCCTTGTGCAGTGTGGGCACTGGCCGTCACTGTGTTTGAGGGTGCCACCTTGGCTTTGACATCCCAACGCCTCGCCGACTTCAACTCCCTCTGCCAGAGTGCTCAGGAGTCTGCAGCCGACTACTGGCGCCGGGCGATCCAGCTGTACGAGGATCTTGGGGACGATGCTCCTGCGCAATACTCCACCCTCCAGACTATCCTCTACTGCATCCACCCCGACTACACGCGCGTCTTCAGCAACTTCGACCAGACGCTGCTTCGCGACATGGCGAGCGACGGGACCCTACTGCGTTGGGCCACTCTCCACTTTCTGGATGTCGTAGGCATGGACACCGCGAACCGCGCTCGCCGTAGTGCCGCTTCAGCTACAGTTGCCGCCGTGTCTCCCTCCCCGTTGTCTACAGCAACGGCAGCTCTAGCTTAGGGGAAGAAGGGCCGTAGAGCGTCAGGTGGTGGTTCCAACGGCGGGACCAGCAGTGGCACCAACATTGGCAGTGTCAACCGCAGCAGCAACAGCAGTGGGAGCAACAGCAGCGGTGGCGGCAGCAGCAGCAGCGGCTCTGGCAACACGACGGGACGCCGCCTCATGTGCTTCAACTGCGGTGGTGACCATCGCTATCCCGGCTGCACTCGCCTGACAGGACGTCCACTGGATTGGGCCGAGGTCACCCGTGGGCTGCAGCAGGTGCACGAGGCGCGCATATAGCAGACGTCCGGTGCGACCGCCCGCTCGGCTGCCACTACTGCAGCTGTTCCAGAGGAGTTTGCCGCCACAGCAGGCTCCTCCGCGGATCCCCACGACCAGGCGCTCGCCGAACGCGACAGGACGATCGCCGAGCTTCACCAGCTTCTCGCCCTGCGCTCATCTCAGGGAGGTGCGAGTGAGTTGACTGAGTCGAGGGGTCCTACTGCCTGTAGAATGTCTGTGTCCTTGTGTGATGATGCCTGTGGTGGTCCCCATGCCCAGCCGTGTGCGCGTGACGGACCCAATGACGTGTCCTGGTTGCATGCGTCTCATGTCCGCTCCGTTGCTCGTCTTGTCGCATCACCTACCGAGCGACCTGCTGCCGCGCCTTGTTCCGTCGCCGAGTGCCACGTTGCCCCTTGTACACAGGTCACAGATGCCACATGGGTCGTGGACTGTGGTGCCACCCATCACATGACGTGTAGTCGTGATGCCTTTGTCGTCTTGCATCCCGTTGTCACTGTTCGCTCTGTTCGCACTGCAGCTGGCCATGAGGTCCCTGTCCAGGGTGTTGGGGTTGTGCTGTTCACTGGGCCAGCTGGTCCCGTCTACATCTCCGACGTCCTTTTTGTCCCTGATCTGGAACTCAGCCTGCTATCTGTCTGTGCTTGCACCAAGATGGGCCTCGGTGTCACGCACACGGCTACCAATGCTTGCATCTTTGTGCGCGACACCGAGGAGACAGTCCTCAGTGGGACGGTCATCGATGATCTGTATCACATTGATGGGTCTTCTGCGCGTGCACTCCCTTTACCTCCCTCTTCCCTTGCCTGTGTTTTCGTCGCTGGTGCTCTGTCTCCCGAACACCACCACCTCCTGCATCGACGTCTTTGTCACGTGCACCTGGGGGCTGTCGATAGGCTAATCCACACTCAGCCTGCTCTCGGTCTTGATGCAGCGTCCTTCGAGGCGCCGCCCACGACCGACTGTCTGGCCTGTGCTGAGGGAAAAATGCACCGGTCTACTTATCCTGCGTCTGTCTCCAGGGCTCGTCGGCCCCTGGAGCTTGTCCACTCCGACCTCATGGGTCCGCTCCCTGTCGAGTTTCAGGAAGACCGCGGTCGCTACGTCCTGACGTTGACTGATGACTTCACGCGCATGCGCTGGGTCTACAGCCTGCGTCAGAAGAGCGATGCAGCCATTGCGGTCCGCATTTGGCTGGTCATGGCCGAACGCCAGTCTCCCCACCGCCTTCAGACCTTTCGCTCGGACCGTGGCGGCGAGTANGGTCTTGATGCAGCGTCCTTCGAGGCGCCGCCCACGACCGACTGTCTGGCCTGTGCTGAGGGAAAAATGCACCGGTCTACTTATCCTGCGTCTGTCTCCAGGGCTCGTCGGCCCCTGGAGCTTGTCCACTCCGACCTCATGGGTCCGCTCCCTGTCGAGTTTCAGGAAGACCGCGGTCGCTACGTCCTGACGTTGACTGATGACTTCACGCGCATGCGCTGGGTCTACAGCCTGCGTCAGAAGAGCGATGCAGCCATTGCGGTCCGCATTTGGCTGGTCATGGCTGAACGCTAGTCTCTCCATCGCCTTCAGACCTTTCGCTCGGACCGTGGCGGCGAGTACCTTGGTGACATGGCATGCTCCTTCACGGAGCTTGGTGTCTTTCACAACCTCTATGCTCCCGCCACCCCCCAGCAGAACGGTGTCTCCGAGCGCTGGAACCGCACCATGGAGGATGCGGTCCGCGCCATGTGCACCCACAGTGCCATGCCTGAGGCCTTTGCCTTTGAGGGCATGGCCTACACGACCTGGGTCTGGAACCGCATTCCCCACGGTCCACTCCCAGGTCACCGCACGCCCTACGAGTTGTGGTATGGGCGTCGAGCGGATCTGCGCCTGGCCCATGTCTGGGGCTCCCTTGCCTGCGTCTGGTTCACGCCGAAGCAGCAGGGGAGCAAGCTCTCTCCGCGGGGCCGCCTATGCGCCTTCGTTGGCGTCGCCCCGCGGTCAAAGGCCTGGCGGTTCTGGGACCCCGAGCGCCGCCGCATCGTAGAGTCTCGTGACGCTCTCTTCTTCAAGCATCTCGCCTTCCGCGACCTTGCTTGCATCCACACTCTGCGTGCTACTCATGCCCCTGGGTGTTTGGGTCCCCGTCGTGTGGGGGAGGCTCCTGGTCCGATTGGCACAGTGCCACCGTCCAGTGCGGTCACTCCGTCGCCGGCACCCCCGGGACTGTCCCCAGCGGTTGTGCCCACTGGCATCCCCAGCCCCGCCCCGTCTGTGGCTCGCTCCTCTGCCCCCGACTCTCCGCTCTTGTCCGTGTCCGGATCTGCGTCCAAGTCTGTCTCCGCGTCTACGGCTCTGCCTGATCCTACGCCTCCTTCTGCGTCTGAGACTGAGTCTGACCCTGCGGCTGCTTCCGCGTCTGAGGCTCAGTCTCACCCTGCGTCCGCATCCGTGTCTGGCGCTGAGCTGTCCCTATCTCCGGCCATAGACGCGCCTGCGTCTGCCGAGGACCTGACCCCAGCCGTTGATGCCACGCCAGCCTCGAGTGGCACGCCTACCGTGCGGTCCACACCGGCATGTGAGCCAGCAGCGCCCACTACTCCTGCCCCGTCGGACCCCTACACACGAGCACCCGGCGGACGTCTATGCCCGCGCCCCACGCACAGCGTCGTCAGTGGTGATCCGGGCACAAAGGTCCTCGGCCTCAGTGCGCACGGCCTTGCTGAGGTCCACCCTGACTGTGCCACTGGTACAGCACTGCTTGCTCATGATCACGGTCTTGCTCGTGACGCCGCTGAATCCATGGTGACGGTCGACCCTCCCTCTGCAGCATATGCCCTGGCTACACGGAGTGCACCAGTGTTGGCTCCCAATCCCACCAGTCTGCCTGAGGCCTTGTCGGCCCCTGATGCTCAGCAGTGGCGCACTGCTTGCCAGGCTGAGCTTGATGCCATCCGCGAGCACGACGTCTTTGAGCTGGTAGACTTGCCAAAGAACCGCAAGGCCATCAAGGCCAAGTGGGTTCTATGCAAGAAGCTTAAGCCAGACCGCACTGTGGAGCGCTACAAGGCGCGCCTGACACCAAAGGGCTTTTCTTAGGTCCCTGGCATGGACTACACCGAGACCTTTGCCCCTGTTGGGCGATGACGACCACACTCACGCTGCTGAGCCAGGTGGCACAGCACGACTGGGAACTTCATCAGATGGATGTCAACAACGCCTTCCTAAACGGGGATCTTGAGGAGGAGATCTACATGGTCCAGCCACCCGGCTTTGAGGATGGTACTGGTCACGTGTACCGGCTACGGAAGGCCTTGTACGGCGTGAAGCAGTCACCGCGCTGCTGGAACCTTGAGATCACCAGCACGCTGAGACGCGCNTGGGCGATGACGACCACACTCACGCTGCTGAGCCAGGTGGCACAGCACGACTGGGAACTTCATCAGATGGATGTCAACAACGCCTTCCTAAACGGGGATCTTGAGGAGGAGATCTACATGGTCCAGCCACCCGGCTTTGAGGATGGTACTGGTCACGTGTACCGGCTACGGAAGGCCTTGTACGGCGTGAAGCAGTCACCGCGCTGCTGGAACCTTGAGATCACCAGCACGCTGAGACGCGCTGGGTACGTTCAGAGTGATGCTGACCCATCTGTGTTCTTCTCACAGTCCCCGGCACCGCTCGCTGCCATCCTCGTCTACGTGGACGATCTCTTGATCACCTTGCCCGACCTGGTAGCAGTGAACGTTGCCAAGGCCGTTCTCTCCTCAGCCTTCAAGATGAAAGATCTTGGTGAGGCCTCTATTTTCTTGGGGATGGAGATCGTGCGCGATCGTGCTCGTCGCACACTCCGTGTCCATCAAGGACGCTACGCAGAGACTGTGGGGGAGCGCTTTGCCGACCTCCTTGCTGCCGTCCGCACGGCCTCCACGCCCATGACCCCTGAGGGGCAGGCCGCCTTGAAGGTGGATGACCCAGCGGACCTGGGGGAGCCAGTTGATGTGACCCTGTACCTACAAGTCATCAGCTTGCTCATGTACTTGGCCACCACGACACGGCCCGACATTGCCTTCACTGTAAACCTACTCGCCCAGTTCTTGCAGGCTCCGCGCCAGCGAAAACTGGAGGCCGCAGTCCGGTGTGTGCGCTATACTTTGTCCACCGTGCGCTTCGGCCAGTGCTTTTGCGAGCAAGTGTCCATTGTGCTCGATGGGTACACAGACAGTGACTGGGCGTGGAGTCCACATGGCAAAAGCCGTACCGGCTACATGAGCCGAGGGGTCACCGTAAGCAGTGTATGACACACACAACAACACTCCCCCATGACCGGAGGGCGAACAAGTCCATGCACATGCAGGCCCATGCAAAAATGAACATGAGCTCTGTGTGTGAGTGCAATGCAAGATGGCAAGAATTTGGCTCAGTCTGGAATGCTGAATATAAAGAACAAGGAGGGTTTACAAATGAGCCCCTAGCGGGCATATATAAGGGCACCGGTAGCTAACCGCACCGGGCCCCGTCACCCCTGCTGAACCAAAATGAGTCAATAGGGAGAAGACACTGCATACACCACAAGAGCAACAAAGGTGGTCTCCTCGAGGCACCGGAACAGCTCTCCGAGTGCCCGGGTCTCGACCACGGAGAAAATATGAGCAGTGCCAAAAAATCTCGGAATCAACATCTTGACATCATAGACGGCTTTCCAAACATCGGAAGCCCCACAATAGCCATCGAGTCTCCTCGTCGCACTGGTACAGTCAACCGGATGCGCGGGGCTCAACCCACCGAGAAAACTCTCCTACCTCCTGACAAGCCCACATGGCTGCCAGAATGCATCGACCGCGTCTCGCCGGCACTATCGTGGGTGCTGGAGAAGTCTCGATGCAGTCCAAAGGCCCGTCGTGTTGTCACGCCCTCCTCTATCATATACCCCGAATGTGGGTATATCGGTAAACTAGCAGTGTCGGTCGTGACGGGTGGAAGCCACACAAACCAACACTCCCCCTGGCTGACATAGCCGTCCACGCCAAAACGAATGAACGAAGGCATGGAACAACAATGTATGGCAAGCCATAACATGCATGAGTCAACTCACATAGACATACACACACACACACACACACTCATCTGCTATCCATCTAGGGTCTCCCTGGACACTGGCACAACCCACCAAGTGTCTGGGTCTCGACCATGAGAGGAGTGATGCACACGCACACATACACATGTCATGCACATGTCAGAGGACAAGATGGTCTCCTCGTGACACTGGCGGTACCAGGGCCCGGGTCTCGACCGCTACGAGCAATCCAACACAATAGTATCATCATCCAAACACAGGATCAAGGGAGGATCTCCTCGTAACACGGGTGCAACGCACCACGTGTCCGGGTCTCGACCAACAGCTCGCATGCACATGCCACACACAGTATAGCCACACACTAAGACACACGATCACATGGTCTCCTCGTGACACTGGTACAATGCACCAAGTGTCCGGGTCTCGACCAACAGTGTGCTACCATCTATATGCAGCTGTGCAGG
>SZWC01005404.1:10768-47525 GCA_023375785.1 Penium margaritaceum | reverse complement strand
CTGACGATTCAGAGAGGCTGATGCTGGGAAAGTTTACCAAGGAGGCGGGGACGAAGGGGGTCAGCGGCTCCAGATCGACGGAGGAGACGATGTACACGCTGTTCTCTAGCCCCCTGCCCGTAAGCATGCGTTGCAGCTACCGCTGCTGCTGCTGTTCCTGCTGCCGCTGCTGCTCCTGCCCCTGCTGCAGCTGCTGCTTCTGCTCCTGCCCCTGCTGCAGCTGCTGCTAATGTCGCAGCTTCAGTGGCCTGCTGTCAGGGCCGTGCGGCTCTACCACCGCCTCCACCGCCACACAAGCACTGCAGTGACCTCTCACACTTCCGTCTTCAATGTGAGCGCGGCAGCAGAAGTACCCACACCGCACCGAATGCATATGTACGACGGCTCACCGCCACCTGTTCCGCTCCTTCTTCTGAACCCCTTCGCACGCGCAAGGCTTTGCCTTCGCGCTGTTGCTGCTGTGAAAAATTTGACAATACACGATCGGTACTGCTGTTTCAAAAGCAACCGCGAGGGAGAGAGCTGCAAGGATCGGTTCGCATCCGCCGCATCGCCCAGCGGTCCGAGAATGGGTCTCGCGGCGCGGTCGTTCGGTGCCGTAGGAGTGTGAAGCAGTCGTGGAGAGGGAGGGGAGTGAGATGGGTGTTGGCAGTGGGTCATCCACTAAACGCGACCGATCTCGCTTGGATTAATGCGGGCTCTTCCCTCTCCAAGTAGACTTCGCTCCGTCCCCGCCACCACTCCACTCCTCGCCCGTCTGCTCTTGCGACGTGAGAGGAGCCAACCCGCAGCGGCTCCCGCTGCTGATGCTGGTGCTGCTGCAAGGTCAGCCGCCTTCTACGGTGGGGTTCCGAAAGCGACTACGGTCCAAACAATCGCGCGAACACACAAATGAAACTTTGACCAAATAAACGCGCGCGAGAACACCGTAAGCTACCGGATCGGAGTAGCATCGAACTGTTTTCCCGCCTTCGCTCTAACTGCGACTAAAAAGTCGGACAGATCAGTCGAATGCTGTGTTTGCCTTAAAATTTAAACAAAGACTCACAGTTATCACTCTCAACACGTGGAATGTGCCGTATTGCATGGCCACAGGACAACATGTCAATACATTTGACTTGGTCTGAGGCACTACGGACCACAAAGTTAACTTTTTTTCATTTATCAGTGGACAGTTCCAGCTGCCAAGCAATTGAATAAACTAGTCCAAGACAACAAAAAGGGAAAACCATTTGTGATATTGAAACAACATCTCCACCTTCACGGCAAGAAAACAAGGTTGGAAGCAACTTTTTCATATATTCAACAACTTTGATGGCCTCAATACCCATCATAGGACCATGGAAAAAGAACTAAAATTCATTTTCAAAACCCCACGTATGTTTACAAAAGGGCGATTATACACTATACACGTGCTCATGTGGTTCCATTTGGGATTTTTGAAACAAATTTGGACATATCTCCTCTTACACATGAAATGGTTATTGGTGTTGCGCTGGCGATAGTGAAGTGGTTCACAGTTGGAAACGGAGCTTCTCACTTCTACCAAGATTGGGGTCACTTGGGTATTTTTGACAATCGGAAAGTATACTTCATTGTTGTAAGTGTAAAACCTCAACAATGTATGTACAAATGCCGAGAGGGAGAGATTGAGGCTCTGTTGTGTCGTTTGGTTTTTCTGCGGTTCGCATGACGCGATGCCACGTTATGATTCCTACACTCGAGAAGTCCCTTGTTAGTTCAATGAGGGCTTTGAGATTGAGTTTCAGGTTTGTGAGGGTTGTGGAAGTTGTTCAAAAGAACCTCCCTCCTACTTTTGAATTGCCGGGGACTGTCAGGAATACGTTTCGACGTAGTTCAAGAAATGACCTAGAAGGGGTCGTCATCGCGCGAGGATTCTGGGGTATTCCGAGGACTTCCCACTAAGGACATTGAAAAGAAGCCGCGACTAAGTCACAATGTAGGTCGGATCGACAGAGTGGAGAGTAGGTCGCCTCTAGCTTATGGCCCTGTGTATGCAATTGGCATGACACTTCCCCACGCTCTAACCGTAAATTCCCAGCGCATTACAACTTCTTGCCAGTACTCGGGATTCTATAGCCATTAATGAGGGAATCGACGTCCAAAATTTGACTCTACGTCATCCAGCTGTTATAAACTGCGTCATAGTTTTTCCACTTGACAAAATCTTGATCTTTTCCTCCTCGTAAGCGGTGATCAAGGCTTTCCTCAACCTTGTACTCATGATCGCCATCTGATATCATGGGTGGCAAAGCAAGTGCCATGCATCTAGAAAAATCTTTGTCAAATCGACGTAATGACGTAGTTTGTTGATGTGGAAGACTGGGTAAATCTGCATGTTGTCAATTAGTTTGGGCTTTAAAACGACGGGAGTGCGCATTTCCAAGATGTCAAAATGCCTTAACCACCAAGATTTCACGGTCAGATCGCTTGAGCTATGGAATTCGACTATTGCAAAGTTTATCAAAACTTTTTAACTCGTCTAGAACTCATCCATTTTTCCATATTTATTGACTTTTTGCTTCATAACTTGTTCCATTCTTAAACGATTTTGATGAGTTTTGCCCTACATTTCAAATGATTCTTGCCAATGAGTCTCAAGGGTAGGGTTGTTTCTTTCAGTCTATACATTGATCAAGGTGGTTGGTTTTGCTCCATAAACCACCTCAAATAATGTTTTCCTTCATGTGATAGATGTCACCAAATTGTATGCAAGCTCGACTATTTGCAGTTTGACTAGCAAGTCAGTGCCTTTAGGTTCACAAAATGTTCGAAGAAGTTGTTCAAGCATTTGGTTGGTTTGCTTAGTTTGTCCACCAGTTTGCGAATGGAATGATGTTGAAAGTTGAAGTCGACTCCCAAACCACTACATCAATTCTCACCATAACAAGCTAGTGAAAGCGCATCCTGATCCCTTGTGATTGATCGCATAACCCCATGTATTTGTATGATTTTGTTAAGGACAAGTCGTGCTGCCTCTTCAGTGCATACATCTATAGTGTTCAAGATGAAGTGCGCCATCCTCAAGAACCTGACAATGAGGACAAGTACAGCATCAAACCCCTCTAGTGTGACAAGAAAACTAGTCACAAATACCATGGACATGTCGGTCCATGGCCTTTCTACTATTGGTAGCAGTCGAAGAAGTGTGAGGGGTTTGGTTCATTGACTTTTTTATGGTTAAAAAAGATCACAGCTTTTGCACAATTTTGCAACTTCAACCCCCATTTTGTCCCACCAGTAGTGTTTTGGAAGCTTTTCAGAGTCTTTCCAGTTCAAAATTGACTTCCTTCAATAGTTTTGTGGCATTCTTTCAGAAGCACACGCAATAGCTCCTCCACTTCAAGGTCACAACCTCATTATTCTGCTTTCTGTGCCAATAGGAGTTTGCAAAGTGGAACTTTGTCGTGCCATAGGCTTCGTGCTTGTTATAGCCACGTGTGAATATTTTTGCCACATATGGGTCCACTTGAATCTATAGTGCGTTGACCTCCGTAAGATTGGGTTGGCTGCTTAACGAGTTTGCTGGATTTGTTGTTCCGGGAAAGTACTAGATATCGTAGTCAAAATTAGACAAGAGGAACTCCAACCATTCATTCTTTATTTGTGTGAGGTTTTTTTTGTGTCTTTGGGAACTTGAGGGCGTGGTAATCTGTTTGGACTAGACATTTTTGTCACTCCAAATAGTAGCGCCAAGTTTTGAAGGCTTGAATAATCACAAGCATTTCTTTCTAGAAAACGGCAGAGTTAAACTCCACTCCATGAAGCTTCCGTAACATGTACACACCGGGTTTTTCTCCCCCATTATTCTCTTGTAGAAGGAAAACCTTGGTTGCACAATCGAAGGCAATCCATAATGTAGCCAACTTTTTAGTCGGCAAATCAAAGGGCTGACGCTTAGTTCAGAGTTTTATGTACACAATAATATCTTCTTGTTTCTTACAACACCAAATCCACTCAAAATTCTTATGGGTGAGATCAGAAAGAGGCGTTGAAACACGAGCATAATCGTTCACAAACCTCTAATGATAGTTTCAAAATCCAAGGAAAACTTGTAAGTTGCTTACATTTGTCTGAGTTGGCCATTCTGCCACCGCGAACACCTTCTTTACATCCATGGATATTAGTCCACTGTCAATGATGTGACCCAAAAACGCGATTGATGGTTGAAAGGATTCACTTTTTGAGAGCTTTGTATAGAACTTCTACCATTAGAGGCTCTCGAGTACTTGCGTGAGGTACCGTTAATGATCCTCTGGGGTTTGTCTTGGTATAGGGTTTTCGTCAAAGTATCCCATTACAAAATCATCAAGGTGCAATCAAGAAACGTTGTTCATTACTACCATGAGCGTTGCAAGGGTGTTTGTGAGCCCAACCAACATAACCGTGAATTCAAACTGCTTGTAACATGTTCAAAAAGCACTTCTCGCAACATCCTTCTCAGTGATGCAAACTTGGTGGTAGGCGCTCCGTAGGTCAATTTTGCTTAAACTCCTTGCTCCATGTAGGTGGTCAAAAACATCGTCCACTCGATGTTCACGGTAGTGGTACTTGATCATCATGTCGTTCAGCACTCGGTATTCCACACATACCCGCATTTTGCCAGTCTTCATTTTCACTTAACGTATTTGTGTGGCGTATGGAGATATGGATAGTTAAATGGACCGTTAAGCCTGCAGGTCGTTTAGCTTTTGCTTGAGCTCCATGAGCTCGTGATCACTCATCTGATACGTTCCCTTGAATATTGGTCTCTTATCGAGTTTGAGCTCAATAAGATGGTCGATGTCGCATTCTGAGAGGAGTTCACACGGTAACTTTTCAGGGAACACCCCTTCTAATTATTTCACAAGCGGGGCAAACTCCTCCAGCACGCTCGTGATTTTTTTTGCCAATGAGGCTGATGAGTCAGCTACACCAACTGATTTATTGCTTGTCATGCTCAAATCGACGTGAAAAAAGCATCTCAAGGCTCCTATCGGCAGATTAAGTTTTTCCATAACGAGCAAGATCGTTGTAGTTTATGGTCGATGCTTGTTTTCTCTCACAATTGCAATTTTTGTGTCATTTTAACTGTCTTTTTAATGTTTGTTGCTTGTTAACTGGTATCTAGCTATTGCACAAGTGGTAGAAAGATCGACTACCTACCCAGTTTGGTGTAAAAAGCATCACTGCTTAAGTAAACTTACCATTAAACTACAACAAAAAATCCCGCCTAAGAATCACCTTATAGTGAATCATTGGGTGTTATCTCCAGACGGTTGCGTTGCCCGGGTCCTTCATCTGCAACCATAATGGTTGCTTAAGTCAATGGATGCAAAATCATTTATCGATGATTTCCCTTTAAAGACTCCAAGTTCGTGCTTTAGACCCAAAATTTTCACCAGTTGATTGGACACAAAACAGTGAGATGCACCTCCATAAAGTAACATTGGAAATGTTTTTTCTCTTTTACATCCCCTCAGTTGCACTTTTAGAAGTATTGTACACTGGTTATCCTTGTATCCCACGTTTGTTTTTTGCATCCTTGGAACCCTTGTGTTAAGCGAATGTAGCCCTTCGAGTGGCCAATCATTCGGCGTAGGTTTTTGACGGGTGCAAGAGTTTTTGCCATGTACTCCAACCCTCGGCCATTTCCCAACTCTTCTCCTGACTCTTGATTTTTCTACTACTCCTCCCCTTTGGTTTTGTTTGGGTTACTTCCCTACTATGTGTCTCATCCTTATGCTAGTGTAGCAGGTTTGTTGACCTCCTTTTTTCTCAACAGCGTCAACTTGCATCGTAGTCAAGCTCGTCAAATTCTTCAAATAATACCCTTGTTTTTGCAATTGACACCTGATGCGCTAGCCGTAAGATTTCTTGAAATTTTATTTGAAATCAGAGGATTTGATATGTTGAATAGCTATGATAGTTTGCCGCAAATCTTTGTTGATGTCATTCATCTCGAATGCTTTGCAAGTATCTTGCTTGAGACCGTTGTTGTGGTGAAAACACGATTCATCCTCCACAAGGCTGCTGCCAGTGATGATTTCATTAGATTGCCACCTTTACTCTACCACGCTTGAAAGCTACATTAGTCATTGAAACCAGTAGGGGACCTTTGTTTTCTAGTTAAGCTTGCCAAAGTGAGCGACGAGTGTCTACGTGAACTGGCGCCAATTGGATGGGAGTGTTATTTAAAATTTCTAGGTTGGATGAATCTGCTTAAGAGATTGTTGATCCGATGCTGACAATGTGGTACCCATTGGATTGACGCCTTCAATCATCTCCTACAATTGGATTGCCATGAAATCGGTCCATCGGCCTAAAGTGGTGCCTTATCGAAGTGAGGTTGGGAGGTTCATCTTCAGTTTGTCAAAATAAACTACAGCAGCGGTGAAGTATACCTCCAAACTTGTCTCGATGTTCCTGACGGTCGATCCCTTGGAATTTGCTAGATCATATAGCTTCAAAAGTCTTGGAGAAATTGAAGTCCCGTTGATGGGACGAAAATTGTCAAGCATTGTTTCATGCACTTTTTACTCACAAGTTTTAGCAAAGCTCTACTACAATTGTTCGATATGCATTTGTTCAAACACTTCCATCTGTGCCAGCCAACCAATAAGCTCCAAACCATTGTTCCGTGTCATTGATGGAGTTGTACTGGTCGGTGGTGAAGGCGAAATTGGCATCATAAGCATTCCTGCCTTTGGATTGGTTGCACCAGTCAAAATGATTGACGTCATCAATTCGTCACTCTCAATAATGTTTAAGGTCCTTCACAAGTCCCCTTTTGACATCGCATGTGTTTTTGCTAGTTGCCACTGCTTTCGCTGATTGTGCTCGATCGGTGCACCAATTTTGTCCCCACTTTTGCTAACTTCTCATTAGTTGAGATGTAGTGGAAGACACGTAGGGGTCTCAAGTTGACTATGAATTTTCTCTAGTGTTTCGCGTGGGTTGATGCACTCTTTTACAAAGAGTTACACTTGCGAAACGGAAGTGGTTCACAATTGAAAATAGATCTTGTCACTTCTACCAAGATTAGTGTTAGTTGGGCATTTTCGAGAAGTGAAAAGTATACTTTGTTGTTGTAAGTTTAGAAACTCGACAATGTATGTAAGGATGGGAAGTACAAGAGAATGAGACTCGGTCGAGTTGTTCGGTTTTTTGGGTTTTTGCAGCTAAAACATGAAAATACATGGTGTAGTTACATCATCTGCCTCTAACACACGGTTGCATCTTGTAGCTCAACTTTTCAATTGCACCATGTTGTTGCGCAATATGAATAAACCAAATGGTTTTACTCCATGGTTGGAGCAAGCAGTTGTGCTTGAAATAGAACTAGACCCTTGGACTACACCATGCAGCCTTATCTCTTGGCCAAACGGTTTGGTTACAATGTCCCATTCCACCATGCAACCTTTTTATGGTTTACACTAGGTCATTACACAACTATGAAACACGTGGATATTATGAAATGTCTTCCATACATGTAATTCAATAATGTTACCACACGATGCATGTATATTATGTTCCTTCAATTTGTCGATGTTTTGTTGCCAACAGAAAGTGAGGAATGGATAATTAATGAATAAAAAATGAACGACTTCATGTTATGTATGGAGTAAGAGAATTACCATGCACAGTTTCTAAATGCTTTTTCTCAGCTCTCAACTAAAAAGGTACCAATGTATAGCAACAATTGATTATGTAGAGAATATGTGCTTACATAAAATATGTGCTTGCAAATGATGATGTCGCCACATGGTAAATCATCATCGCAACTTTTGGAAGGTAAACGAGATGGGTTTTGTGCATATTGGCCTGAGTTTTTGGTCTTGTGTTTCTATTCATGACGTAGTGTACAATGTTGTTTATGTTGTGAGTGATTAGAAAAAAAGTCCTTTGGTTGGCACATAAAGATGTTGGTGTATCTTTGGCCTAAATGTTGGCGTGAAATGGCACTCGTGAACGTGGTGTCATTTCAGCCATGGAGACATGAAAAGATGAGGAGATTTTGTGTGATGAATCTCAAATATGTTTCAGAACTAACTAGACAAAATGAATGCCTGAGGTACAATTTAGCTCGCATATATTTTTCATAAGAAATTGGTGCAAGCGGAGCAGTTGGTAGAAATTTCTTTACATTTTAAGTTGTAACAAATCCTAACTTATTCAATGGTTCTAGACCGCATCTAATTCCATCTTCATGTGCCTCATGTCAAAATATTGATAACGTTACAAACGTGATCAAGCTTCTTTTATGTGAAAGGTCTTGATAATGTTGAATCCAGCTTACCTTCAAAGTTATTTGTTAAGAGCCTTGGTTTCGGAGAAACTTTCCCACAATGAATTTCGAATGAATTACATTTTTGGGTAAGGTAATGCTGCATGTGGCTTGGAGTTGTTTTGCAATGATGTGAGAGGGACTAAAATATTTCCAAAAACTCTTTTGGGTTGTTTTTTACACCAAAATGCACCGCTTGATGAGTTTAGATTTTTCTCTTGTAAAAACAAGGTTGAATGTTCCATGCTTGAATGGAACTCGCATGGCATGTGCGAAAGGTTCTCATTGATGACCTATGTAACAATGAAGAATGCAGGAGTTGCATGTATTTGTGAACAACTTATGTGAGGAATTTGATTATGTGTATTCAAAAATAAACCTTCTCCATTCTATGTTTAAAACTAAACAACAACTATGTCCTTATGGACATCAAAATTCTTCCTAGTTATGTTTTTTTGTGGTTTTGGAGATTTGATGCTTAATATCATGTCATTTTTATTAATGTTAGCAATGTTTATGCCAATGGCATAGAGAGGGCCAGAACCCAGAAGCAACATACTTTTTTTTTGTCAACACGACCTTTGGTGCCACTTAGTCACGGATTCTTTATTCCACACTTGAGGGAATTCCCCGCAAGTCTCGCGTGACAACCCCTTTAAGGTCATTTGCATAAACTTGTCAAAATGTTTTCATGATGATCTCTAACAATTTGAGACTGCAAAACAGGTTCTTTGGTGCAACTTCCACTAACCTTGCAAACCTCAAATTGAATGTCAAGACCCTCATCAAACCAACGAGGGACTTCTCGAGTTGACAAATGAGAACTTGGCATGGGCAATTATATCTCGGGTTCTAACCAAATGGTATAACTTCTTGGTGGAGTCGCATGGTGTAGCCACATGGATTAACATAATGGTGTAGTCGCAATGTGCAGCCACGAGGTGCATGTACATGGTGAAGGTGTGAGGAGTAGTCACATGGTTGTGCTGTGGGGTAGAGCCACATGGTGTAGCCATGAGGTGAAGCAAAACATTGTAGATACATGGTCTGATCATATGGTGCAACATCCTTTGCAAATGCAGCATGGAGTGAGATGATATGATTGTATGGTCCAAATGTATTGTGCAATCACATTGCACATTTTAAGGGATGTAACCTTTTACTACAAGTCTAAGATGTAGCTGTATCATGACGTTGCATGATGTCATAATAAGGCCTAGCTAAATGGTTGAGAGTTAGGAGTTCACTTCATAGTGAAAACTAGGGAACATGTTGTAGATCAGGCTACACATGACCCATTGTCACAATATTTGGTGCCACGTGATTCACCAAAGTGCACCATGGCATACCATAGTGTACCATGGTCAACCATGTTGGTCCCTCGTGCACATTGGTAAAGCCATGGTGTGCTAAGTTGTTGCATTTTACACTCAACACCATGGTACATTAGATTCTATGAAGGGTAGTTAACCTTGGTGTACCTTGGCAAACTACATTCCAAAAACATTCATCCAGTTTCACATGAGAATAGTAGGCTAAAGTCAAATGCACTAGGCTGAACCGTGGAGCAACGAGATTTTACATGGTGATCAAGGTTGCACAAGGGTGCACCTTCGTGATGGAAGAGTGTAACAATTGAGGGTGGAATTATGGTGAACCATGGTAATCCTTATGCACCAAGGTGAATCAAGTTCAAACCTTGTGTACTAGGGTTAAGTCAATGGAACCATGGTGTGACAAGTTATCATTATGGTAGAACATGTTGTGAGTAGATTGCACCATGTCGCACTTGATACACTGCGATCGTCTAGGGTATTCTATATTTGTCTATGTGTCCCAATTTCTCTCCCTCCTTGATGGGAGAATACATTTAAATCTCACTTAATTGAGGAGGCAAGCAAAACTTCATGTTTTTTTTAGTCCTCCATAATAAATCATGTGTTTATGTATCTCTTTAGATTGCTACTCTCTCCAGTGCTTTAACAACCCTCACCTATATCTTTCTCTACCTATCTCTCTCCGTCTCCCATACATTTCTAACCATAATCGTGTGTGTGCATGCATGTGTGTGTGGGTGTGTGTGGGTGTGTGTGTGTGTGTGTGTGTGTGTGCATGTGTGTGTGTGTGTGTGTGTGTTTGTGTGTATGTGTGTTTCCATGAGTGTGAGTACTTGTGTTGAAAAAAAACGCTTTTTAGTGTTGGAGGACTTGAACCATGGGTGATTTCCACTCCCGTATTGAAGCACTTATGTTGACACATCATCATGAAAGGGCACCTGTATTTATACTAGACAACTATCGATTATAAACCAAGGGAATTGATCCTCACCAAATATAGCAGAGAAGTTTTGGACTGGAAACGAGAATCTTAACCTGCCATGCATTGTGCATTAAGTATCATGTCTTATCTATCGCAAAGCACTTAACTTGTGAAATGTGTCTCTTCTTGATTTTCTTGATGTGTTCAACCAAGTGTTAGTGAGCTGCTTTAAACAATCAAGATATTCTCTTGTTATAGTGTTTCTTCTATTGCAAGAAACTAAAATCAGTTTTGACAACGATTATGGTTTACCTATCAGACTTCATTTGTACAAAAATTGTAGTAATCATAAATATGAACGTTGTCCATACGAGGTCATGTGGAAATCATATTTTGTGCTCATAGTTGTTTCCTAAGTATGTATCCGTAACCTATTTGCTCAAAGCCCTTTTTTGCAAGAATTCTCAACTCAATTACTTTCAGGCATAAATTTTGAGTGCACATACATAGTTTGGGTAATGTAGGATGTCTCTTGTTTTCATGGTTTTGTATTGTTTGAATAAATGTCACATGTGTTGATCCTTTTGTCAACCTTCATCAGAGTACATGCTTGTTGACGGTTTCCCTCAATTATCTGAAACATGTAGATATCAATCAAATAAAGGATTTAATTCATACATAGTTGTTGTAAATGGCTTATGTGTCTTGATTCACTATGAAAGAAGTGAAAAAGTGATGAGTAGACCATGTCACCATAAATCATATGAATCCCCCATCCCAGTGGAAGACAATAATTAGCATGATACATGGTCAAAATTTATCATGCATTGAATGATTACCAAGATTCTATATTCAGGTTTTGAGGTGTTTTAATTGTTTGGGTAGAGTTTATGGCAATCAGTAAGTTGTAAAATTTGTTGTTTTCTCAGCTCTATGAAATGGAACCAATAAATTTGGGGGATTTGTAAAACATTGATGTTATGTTGTTGTGCTAGGCGAAAGCCTAGCACAACAACATAACATCATGTATGAAAATACATGATGCATGAATCAGATGTTACATAAACTCACCTTTTAATGGAGATTTTACCTGAAATGTCTTGATGATTGCTAAACCATCATATGCTTAACCATCCAAAAAAATGATCATACTTTGTACATACTTCTTAAGTGATCAATAAGAAACGAGATATTTAGCGTCCTTCCCTGCTACTTGTAAAAGAAATCAAGTCAAGACCTAGGATGACCAATGAATCCCTATGTAAATACTACTGTGCATGATTCATCACATCAATTTCCATTACATGAGGTGGCATGTGTCATGATTTGAACATGTACCTTGATAAATTGTAGCATGGTGTTCTTGTTTAATATGAATGTGTAGAGTGTAAAGATTTTAAATCCATGAGGACCATTATAGTTAGGTGAAATAAAAACTTCCAATAGAGCTACCATTCAGTTGAAAAGGAGGAAGCTTCTAACTTAATAGGCGAGTATGAATTGATGAACACCATCGAAACGTTTCTCAAAAACTTTAATTTTCACCCTCATCCATGTGTGTTTTCTAAGACTAAGAAGGGAGAACAATAGAATTGTGGAACAAAGTTTGCCTTTTGTTTTTTTATTCACAATTTTGTGACCCAAATGAGAGTGTCATTACTTTTTAAGTAGCACAGGGGATGCTCTTTATAAACATGATTCAAAGCATGAAGTTAACCACGAGTATAATTGTTTTGTTTCAATGATCATTGTATAGTGCTATACTCGAAGATGGAAGTGAATATTTTAAACATTCATTAGGTAAAAAAAAGTATCAAAACATCGATTGACATTCTTTCCATGTGATGCTAATAAAAATGTAGTTGAAAATTTGGTTCAAATGCAAACCCTTTAAGCAAACGTCTAATTGAAAACTATACATATTACATGACATACATTCTAATCAAAATCCATACAATCATGCAATGAATTTCACTTGAGAAGTGGTATTTTAATTTCTTTCCATCACACATGAAGCATGTATATGAATGGTGTCATGTACATAGCAAGCAGATGGGAATCTTCACCCATTGGGTCAAACTCGATGTGGTGTAGAATCTTGCATAATAAATCCATCCCATCCACTTTAAAATGGTCTGAATGTATTCGAGCATTGTGGTAGGAAAGAAGGTACATTCCTCCCACACATAAATAGAGTCATCCACTCTATTCATAATGGATCTTTAACAGAGTGAATATAAAACCAAATGCATGTAATGGATTGAAAGCTTGGTCTAGGGGGAAATAATGCGGCAGTTGAGGGTCTTTGAAAATGTACACATCCCATCTGCTACCCATAGGCTAGGAATTTTTAAGCCATGTATCATGATTGGTTGTACACAAATTAGGAGTCTTCATGTTTCATCATTGTACATGTATGAACTGTTTTTAATGATCAATGCTCATTGCCGTCCCTCATCCTTTTGCTTGCATCTTTGACATGTATTGAACGTGTGAGAGTAGTACATGGTTTGGCATGGTTTAATTTACTCTTGATATAGTGTTTCTTTTATTATTCTTCCTTAAATTTATTCTAAGTTACACGACTTGCATTATGAGGCTTATGCCAAAGCATATGAATAATGAATACACCTCTTTACACTTCAAGAACATATGCAATATTAAGAACCTTAATATAAGAATCAAAAATGAAGTTTCTGGTTGAAAATTGTTCTTATTTCTTGAAATATTTTTGAGTGCTAATGAGGCGTTTTCTAAACAATGCATTTGTCAAGGTTCCTCCATTTCCTATTTGGAGATCAGATTTTCTCCCTTAGAATAAGATATGACATGTTTGGATTTATGAGTGACTTGTCTATTTCCTTGGTTTGAAGATTTTTTCATCATCAAATGTCTCTCTGGTATGCTTTTTTACTTGTACCTTCAACATATAGGAAATGTTTCGAGAATTGAAAAATTCAACCATATTTTGTTATGGTGTTTTCAACAAAGATCAAGGCCTTAGTTTGTTCCAAATAGATAAAGTATACATGATACAACATGTTAGTGAGCAATAGCATAACAACTAATCTGTCCATAACAACTATTTACAGTTTTGATAGAAAATAATTTTTAAGTATTTTATTTCATGATTATTTGTGTTCTACATTGAAAAAAATCTACTATTCGTTTTAGTCTCAATTTCATCCAAAAATTAATTCCTTATCTAAACGTTTTTCATCTTGTAAAACAAGTCAATTTTGATATTTTTTGGAAGGAGAATTCCGTGGTCATAAGATGAAACTATTGTGTTCTCTTTTTTTCAATGAATTTACAAGGAAATAATATTGGAGTTTAATCAAATCCTTTAACATTGGCTCCATTTTTGTGATTGATACCTAGAGGCGAATAACTTTAAGAGCAAATTTGTTTTAATTTTGGATTGAGTTATTGAGGTAAAAGTCTACACATACACTTTTTTAAGGAATTTATAGAGTTACAATGTCTTTCCATAAAGCATTACACCATGCCAAGGGGGAAACACAAAGAGTGTTTGGTACAAAGAGTACCAAGTGAGCGTTACATATCAGAATCAAACCTTTTTATGGTTGATTTTAGCAAAATGGTATTATTTTGTGGTTGATTTTGCAAAATGTTATAATCTATGAAAATATAAAGATATTAAGTCACGTGAGTACATTCTTTAGTTTTGCTTGAAAATTCACTTGGATGCAGAGAAGGTGTGGGTCCTTTTATGTCTTTGATTTTGTTCTTTTTTTAAAGAAATATATATAAATATATATGATTGTTGCACCAACCTGTGTTGAAGGAAGTTTTTGGCCTTAACGTGGATTTTCATGCTCAAGTCCTCAAGGTGTTGTTTAAGGAGAACATGGTTTGGGAGATATACATCGAAAGAAGAAAGCATATTTGGAAAACTCATTACCCAGAGGTTAGACCCTCTTTTGGAAAAGAATTTGTGCGACTCTTTATGTAGAAATTAGGGGTTGTGTCGTGTTGTTTCTTTAGTTGAAAATGCAAAAAAATGTATTTTTTCAAGTTCCACACGCTGACATTGATACAATTGAAGTATGTGAGCAAATTAAGGAATAGTTTTTCTTAAAAAAGTCATGAAAAAGATTCATAATGGTTTTTTTATTGGTCATATTTTTTAGAATTGAATGGATTTAAAGTAAATGCAGAAACACACTTAACAAGATTAAGAGGGTATAAAAAATGGTGGGCTGCATCCAAAATTATGGGTTAGGGAGATTTATGGCCTAATTATGAAGCGATGCTAAGAATTTGGTTGATTGGTTGAGTTTATGAGGAGAAACTTCATGGAGGGGGGTGATTGAGCATGTTGAAATAATGAGCTAAAATGCGACGTAACAGTGAGTGTTGTACATATGTGTTGTTTGTGACAATTGATGACATTGTGACACTCGTTGTTAGGGTAATGGAGAAGAGGCACAGTTGAAGGGAAAGTTACCTTTTTGTTGTGTAGGTACTTTTGCCTTTCTCATGAATTAGGGGACATCAAGTTTAACATGAGGTTACAACTCATTGAGTTAGGTAAAACATTGATGTTCGTGGGCACCCTTCAAAATGGACAAGGAGACATGAAAACATTTTCATTTTTCTTTTTCAATGAACCCCAAATCTTGTACAATAGCTGGAGTTTTTTTTTGGTTTAGTCTATACCTTCAATTCTCCTTCTCCTGCTGTTTCATTCTTTGTTTACGTCACATGCACTTTCGGTTTGAAGACTAAGTTTGCCCACTGGTTTTAACCTTCTGACTGATATTGCCTTGACGAAACGAAGTACACTGGATTTTGTCAGTTTCAGTTCATGCCGTCCGTAATTTGGTTCCTACCTCCAGCTGTTTTTTTGCTCGTCAGACCACCGTTGAGCGTCAGGACACCGGCTTGAGTGCCGGCCGGTGGGGGCGGTGCTTGGGGACGCTCTCGACTAGTCGATTGCAACACACGTCGAATTTACTGCTCGCCCCTTGCTCATTTTAGAATCGAGAACATTCGAGTCTAGTTTAGTTTGAAGGGCTCATTATATCTTGGAACCGCATCCCAATCGATGTGTCAATTCACGACGCTCCGTGGCGGGTCACCTGTCAGAAGTCTTGATGACTTGGCAAACCGAGTCGCCAAAGCGACCGACCATATGACGAGCTCGCTCGTAATCTACGGGAGTGTTTGGACTAGGTCATGTGGCGGATTTTTTGATACTGATTCCACCGACGTTTCCTTGACCTAACATGAATGTTTCATTGACGTCATCATACACACCCTCTATTCAGCTCGATTCTGGGTTTAAACAATTGACGTAACAATCTTGGATTCCGCCACACACCTTCCATTACCTGTCAACATTCTTCCGTTTTCACCATATCCTACTGCTGGGACAGGTGCAGCAAACGGACGTCAAGCATGGCTCGCTTTTCCAAAACCGTAACACTTGGTCTTAAAAAAAAAGTCATCACATTTATCGCAGCAACACTTGATAAAACCACGTGACACACTATTGGTGCATTTTTTGCACACACGAATGGACTGGCAATTGGTGTTATGCTGAACAGAGCGTAGATGGTGAACAAGTAAAGTTTGCGAGGTAGAACACGATTTAAAACATGGGACACTTGAGCAACTTAGCCGTAATTGTACTTCAATGACAAGTGTCGAAATGATCCAACATATGTATACAAGTGTCGAGTTACAAATGAGGCATAGCCGAGGCCGTTGGGTTGATTGAAAAGTGACGTGTGTGAAGTCGCGTCATGAGTAGTCAGATTTGAGAAGGTTCGTTGAGAAAACGAGAGACTTTGAGAATCGACTGTGAAGATGGAAGATGCATGTTAATGAATCCAGATTTGTCTCGGTGCGTCAAGAAGTCGACCAAAATGTTGTGATACTTCTGTCGTAGATTTGGGAGAGTGGTCAAAGTTGTCAGAAGGTTCGAGAAGGTTCACTAAGGGCGGGGGCAGTTGGCCAGTTTGTCCTCGACCGTTGGAGTGAACATCGTGGTCTTTCGACACGATGGGTTGTTTGCATAAAACAAAAATGCCAACTTGGCAAGATTAGGGACTTGTGTACGTCTAGTATGTAACCATTGGTGCCCAAAATGTGTGTCTTACCCCAAATCTTAGTCACCACATGTAGCAAATGCAAGGGAAGCTTCGCTCACTAGGTCAAAACCGCACTACTTTAAAGTCTCGAGCCCTTAACTCATCCCATCCGTTGCTCCACAGGTCAGGACCTGTTCAAGCCACATGACACGCCTTGCAAACCATTCCTCCCACAGAGGAATAGTTCCGTCCTTGGTGTCCTCAATGGGTTTTGAACCTCGGCGCTCTTACACTAAATGTAGCAAGCGGATGGGAATTCTGCCCACTAGGCAAAAACAGCTACAATTGAGGTTCTCGGATCCTAAATTGTTTCCATCTTCTTCCCAAACACCAACACTTGTTCAAACCACATGGCACAAATGACGTTGTAAGAGTCAGAGAAGATCAACTTGTCCATGGATTTTGGTATGGACGTCAAATGCATCTGGCAAGCCTTGTCTTGCCCAAATTTATACGTAAAAATCTTCATCGCCTTTATCCCTGGGTTGTGTGTCAACTTAATCATAGAGCCTTGCATCAGGACGTATCACATGATAGGAAACAAGTAATGACATAACAAGAATCAAAACATTGGCAATTCACATGGAAAGTATATGAACAACACAATTGATATGATGTGATACTTCAAAAGCTTTACTCAACAATAATAGATGATTTTTTCAGAGTATATTTGAATTCCATAATTGAGCTAGGCTGAAATGCACGATTATTATGGTCGTGTCGGCATGAAAGGAAGATTTCCATGATTTTCCATAGTTCAAGTGAAAAAGGTGGGAGAAATTCTGATTTCCATTTGGGGATTAAAAAAATTATAGTTCTTATCAATCATTTGACATATTCTATAAATTTGTTCATACCAAAAAAACAAGAGATGGCATAAACTTTCCCAAGGTCCTTGCATATTATGAGAAAATTGTGTAGACCTTCGACAATCTCACACATACGCAAGTTCGTAAAATGGGGAAATTCTATCATACCGTTCATTGTATCAAAACAACCTAATCTTGGAAAAGAATAACTCACTACCCATATGGTAGAAAGAACCAAAGAACTACAGCTGGGAATGTATGTGCCCAGGCAAGGTTGTCGGGCAAATCATGAATCGTCAAAGATAAGAATATCTTCAAGGTCAAGATTTACTTGTTCTCCTAATTGGTAAGTAGCTACTTGTTGTGGAAAAGGATGGACCTTCAAGGTCCATCTGATGACATAAGTGATGCATGAAGTATCATGCACTATCCTGCTCCATGGCAATATGTTGTCCGATGTGTTCCGGTTTGGTGGTCACCCTCTATAGTTTTAGTTTCCAGTTAAGTGTTCAAGGCAAACCATTCCTTCAAAGGGCATCAATCTACTTCTGTGCTCATCTTCAACAATAGTTTGTTTCATTCGTATTAGAGGCAATGATCCCTTTAAGACATCTGAATCATGAATCGTCAAAAATAAGAATATCTTCAAGGTCAAGATTTACTTGTTCTCCTTATTGGTAAGTAGCTACTTGTTGTGGAAAAGGACGGACCTTCAAGGTCCATCTGATGACATAAGTGATGCATGAAGTATCATGCACTATCCTGCTCCATGGCAATATGTTGTCTGATGTGTTCCGGTTTGGTGGTCACCCTCTATAGTTTTAATTGCCAGTTAAGTGTTCAAGGCAAACCATTCCTTCAAAGGGCATCAATCTATTTCCGTGCTCATCTTCAACGATAGTTCGTTTCATTCGTATTAGAGGCAATGATCCCTTAAAGACATCTGAATTATGGTCTTCACTCAACTGGCTAAGGTTAATGGACGGGTGGACAAATTTCATACCTTGCAAGCAAAAGAAATGTCAAGCTTGCATCGGTGCCCTGGAAAACTTCGTTTAATGAAGTCATCCAACGCAACTAGGTCGTACAAATTTGAGAAAGAGATGGAGCCGTAACCTTGCAAGGAATTGCACCATGGCATGAAGGGGACATGTCACAATTTGACGGTGCTTCATGGAAGTGCAACAATTGTACACTAAACATGATGAAGCCATAGTCAAAGAACATGTTTTCCCCCTCTTCCACATGTAGCTTCAAATGGATGGTAAACAAAGATATCCGATTTTGTACACCCCTAGGCCCCTCCATGGCATCTATTTGTGCGTCTCACATGCTCCTCACTGTGGTTATCTACCATGCAAAATCAGGCATTTCTGAGAACCTCAGTAAGATTTATTGGTCATAAACATTGTGGGATTTTTAACAAATGGAATGCTAGTGGCTACAAGCCAGAAAAGAGTGGAAAAAGAGCTGCTAGCATAGCACTGGGAAACAAGAACTATGTTTGCATTTCTAGGAGTGGAAACGGCTGCACTAGCACTGCTAGCAAAAAAACAAATCTTATTGGAATTGCTAATAACGTTGGTGGTTGCACTAGGTCTCTAAAAACAGTGCTTGACCTGCTTGCATTGCCATAAATGGAAATAGCTACGATCATGTTACAAATGGCCCTGCTTGCCCTATTGGCATTACCAAGAGCGGGAAAGGTTGTGCTAGTGTTGCTTGCAATAGTGGACACCCTACTGGCACTAAAAGAAATGGAAGAGGCCTCACAACCATCTCCGATAGCAGCAGAAGCCTCGGTTGCATGGAAGATCTCCTCATGACTTGGCAAGCAATGGAAAAAAACCCGCTAAACTCAATTGGCAGGTAAGAAAATATTGAGGGGATGATTTGGTCCCACTAGTCACGACCTTAAGGGCACGCTTTATGGTTGCATTCCACAAAGGGATGCCTCACATACTTCCTATCAGTTACACTCATGCTAGGAAGTGGAACTCTATAGTGATCCAGCAAGTTGTGCACAAGGGCATGTTTAGGTTGCCCCTCACGTTTCCTACATTGTGCCAGATCATCCAGTCTGGCGTAGTATGCTATATATAGCTCTAATGGTTGGAATCATCTTGAATTATCCAATTGTGACATGATTTGTGTTATTTTTTCCAGAAAATACCAGAAAATATAACTGATTTTCCAAGAGTTTTCATGACACATTTTAGCTCAATTCTTGCGTTGTTCACGTGTCGACATGCCCAACAATGACATGGTCCATTGGGGCTCAAAACCGAAGATTCATGGTACATGCTTTGATTTACCTCACACTTGTGTGAGAAGCATTGGGATTTCAAGCTATGCAAGCATCAAATATGAAGCCTGTGAACCATCATTGGCTTGCTTTGTAGTGGCTTGAGCCCTATCACCGTGGAGTGTATCAACATGGGCAATGTGGACACTATTAGCATTGACATGATCTATATTGGAACTGATAGCATTGGTGGTTTTTCTTTCCGCACAACCAAACCCATAAAATGTTGTTTTTGATCTATTGATTTGCATCAATGGATGATGCAGTTGTGTCACTTGAAACCAGCTTTTCATGAACAATTTTCTCCTTTAACTTTGCAAGAATGAGTTTTCCTTGTAACATTAACCGCCAAGGTACCATTTGGAAGCTAACAGATGGGCCTAGATTTCCTTTAGATGATGTACTATACCTTGTGGAAATGAGAGGTGAGTTCCATTCCTCCATCATTTTTCATCTAAACATATTATGTTGATGTGATATTGAAATAAACTTATTCTTGTTGAGAACTTAGAGGATGGAAGAGGGAAATACCTGCTCTATCACAATGATTACCACAAGAGAGTATCATTGCCAAATTCCAATATCTTATCTTTGTGCACCCTTATGCAAAAATACCCCCTCAGACGTTTCACTTAATAACCATGAATTAAGAAACAGAACAAGATCATCAGTGTTTCTATGACCCATGCTATCTCAATGGTGATGTGAGCTTCTCAACACCATGGAAGGCACGAGTAAGACGCAAGTGAGGATAACTGAAAGTTCCTAAAACATTTGCTATTGCATAGCCATGATAAGTTGACACTACCATCTGAGTTTGCTAAACTCTTCAATGGTCTAGAAACACGTCTAGATACAGGAAAAGATGAGAAGATCATGATCAATCATGGTCATAAAACTGGCATAGCGTGTCAAAAAAACTAGAGGCAAAACCACAGGATCTAGATGATTAGACCTGTGAACTATGAAAGTGACTCCATTGTTTCCAATGCTAGGAGTAAATTGCACCCAATACGTTTCTCAAACACTAGAGGTCATCAAGCTGTACTCATGAATTTGGTGACTCCTTCCAATTCCACCCTACCATCCATGGTATATTGAACATCAATTCTAATCATCAATGCATCCAGTGAGCCTTCACGATGCATGTCAAAGGGTATGCAACGGTTACATGAACCTCATGTGCTATGACAAAAATGTCACGATGCATGCGATGCAATTAAAAAGAAACATCAAAAAGATTTTTATTAGTAGCATTGTACCACATGGAGTGACACTCATCTGTCACAAAGCTAAATGGTTGAATAGCAACAAGGTGTTTTGTGACCAACATGCCCGGAACAAGCCAAACCACCTTCTTATTCTTTTTCTGCACAAGGATGTAGATGTACTATATGAGTCATGGTTGCATCTCTATTCTTTCTCTTTTCTTGATCCATGCTACACAACATGGATGGGATACGTTGAAAAAGGTGCCAGAGCTTCTTTATAGTAATAATCACAATGGATTATCAAACAAGGAGGAAAAAAATCAGACCATGATGGTTGCTATGACCAAATTTTATCCAGGCATGTGGGCATGGAGTGAACATGTTTGAAACTTGGCAAGGGAGTCTGTACTCACATCATAACACATTTACACCCCTTCCACAGAGAGTTTTTTAGGATAAATCATACAAAGCAACACTCCATGTCATAGCTTCTCCATGATCCTCTGTCTCCTACTCCATAGGTAGCACTTGAGATGAATATGGAAAAGCATGCTACGATGAAGGAAAGTATAATTCCTGGCATAGTGTTAGTTCTTAAACTGCACAAAGGAGGATCATGCTCTTCACAAACATGGCACGGTTGTACATAACATATTTCAAACACTTGCAATATTATTGATGAAATCTCTTTTGAAAGGGCCATCTACCCAACATCCAAATCATTGTAGCTTGCTTTTAAGCTAGTGCGGATACATGATTTGAAACCATTCACGTTCCCTCATTCTCTTATACAGTTCACATGAGCTCAGGTCATTGTTGTAATGGCCCTCATGCACCCAAGAATGTATCTTTCTGTCCTTTGCTGGTCTTACCCATCTCTTGGTCAACTATAGAGACTGTGTGTCATTGGGCTCAAATGATACACCCTTTTACTTCTTTACAATGGGAGACTTTTCTGATTTCTTGAATGTAACCTAGAAAATATCTGGTGACATAAGCATGGTCTACGGTGATGCATGAAAACATCATGCTATCCATCCTATTGAGGTTCTTACTACACGTCAATGATTTTTGGAACTCATTGATTGTAAAATGTTCCATCCTCTAGCACAACCTGTTGGTTACCCTCGGTTGAAGTCAACCTAAAGTGACTAAAACCACCAGATGCAACCTCATGAGGAAATGAGCAATGATCAGTAGTCCACATACTAGGAATGTGTACCTCTGAACCAAAGGTCTTCAATGCTTCTCCACGGAAATCTTCTAGATGTTCTATGAATCTTGGGACACCTCTAGATGTACACGTGCTCCCATGGAGATTGACACAAACATTGAACATGCATTAACACTACTCTTACAAAGCACAAAATATGCAAAGGTGTACAATACCCATTTTTCCCCACCCATTAAGCATAAGCTGAACAAGTGGCAGATTAGAGATGGAATATAATGAAATTCATCAAGTCATCAAATAATTGTCCATAGAAATTTAGGATCACACTTAAACTTCCAGTTTTCCAATGGGGATGAACAATTCATCACATTTAGTCATGCCATTTATGTGTCCGAGTAGCTCAAAAGCCGATGTATCAAAGTGGAAAAATGCAAATACGTGCTTCATTTACTTATTGAGTTTGACAAAAGCTATAACATGAGATGTTTGGGTCTTGCCCACAATGTTACTTATGATTGTACACTTAACACATGTGCAACATGGATTGTGCATATTTTTGGTCTTAGAAGATGGCTTTGGTCTTTAAATGAATCACAGAACCTAAGGTAATCTCCACATGGTGAAAAGTATTAGACCACAGGGTATCCAATGGTACAAAATTGCTCTCTTGAGGGTGAATAAGTGAGGCTTCAAGTACCTTCTATCCATGTTTCCGTGATACTAGATGAAAACATCATCCGGTATGTTGTACCGCTAGATAAGTGTGCTTGGAGATCTATGTTGTGAAAACCTTGTGTATGTGACAATCTTGGTAGTGTCCCATACATTTTAAGATCACACCATCTATAATGATCAACTACTTCGGAAGCATCATCACATGAAAATCTTGTACCTGTAACATGGCACCAACACCACCCACCATGTCACCTTTTGAGCCAATGGTTCCAATAAGAATAGTCATTCATCCAACCAACAAAACCAGCTATGATTTGCACGTGTAAAATTGACCACAGGAAAGCTTCCCTTTCAATTTACTTGGCTGAAAATCTTATGAATGATGATATTGGATTTGGTTAACCATGCCTTGAGGGTACCACGGAGAGAAAAACTCATGAAGAGATTTTTTCTTCAAGAAAAATGGCATATAGTTGTGAACTAAAAAGTATTTTGCTTTGCCCTTGTTGCAGGGATGCTCCTTAGCAAAAGAGGGAGAACGGATCCAAGGCTGAACACCCACAAAGCCTAAGAGGAGGTTTTCTTTTCCATATCACAGGTTTATCTTTCACATCGAGCATGAGCAATCCATGCTCAAGCATGGGAAGATGTTGTTGCAGTGTTACCATAAGATGAGCGATGTCTCACAAAGTTGGTACACAAATGTTCATACAACCTTCAAGCACCAAATTCACGTGTGTGAGGATCCTCTTTTTGGTCCCTTTGATGGAAATCCACGCCCCATTTGTAGGAGTTACATAGAAAAACCTTGCAACACAAGGCAAGATGAGCATGCAACATGGAAATGTGCATTGGCTAAACCCATGTGCTTGCATGACATTTTATTCTAGAGACAATTTTCAACACGACACTTCACTTGCTCTTTAGGATTTTCCTTTATGAATGTTTCTTTTGGAAACCTATTTCCTTTGCAAATAAAGGAAAATCCTTAGTTGAAGGCAGAGAAAGCACGTCACTACCCCTTTTGGTTCAGATCCCATTTGGTATGTATTCATCCAAAATTTCATCTAAGTGGTATGTCGGGAATCATCCCAAACATGCATAAACACCAGGTCATGATTTCCCCATCTACTGACTGGTTAGTAGCTACGTGTAGTAGAAACGGATGGATCGTCCATTGATATAAAAAAATCTAGAAATATCGTACACCATCTTTAAACATATTGGTCAGTGGGTTGTGCTTTGGCATGCACCTTATGCTAGATAAGTACTTGAGGTCAACCATCGCTTTTTAGTACATCAGTATACTCACCTTACCATCTATAGTGACAAATTGTTAAAATCATGGCCCACCATCCTCATTGGTTGTAGGAAATTTGACCAAATATAGTCTCCTGTTTTGTATCTCAATTTTTTTACCGATTTGACCATTTTCTAGAAGGGTTAACAGATTGTTTTTCCATCTTGTCTGATTTTGCAGTATTGTTTAGTCCATTTCTTGGCTTTGGAAGCCTTCCTTAAGGGCGTTCTCCAATGTTCACAAAAAAAATGTAAAACAAATCCAAACAGTCCATCCACATAGAATAATGCAGGCATATGTAGTCCTTTGGTTTCTCAAGATGATATGCCCACAAGTCATATGAGGAGTTTAAATCTTGTGAAAGGACCTTGCTTATGTATAGTTCATGAATAGGAGCTCGTGATTGAAAATAGGAGACATAAGCTAAGAAGAGAAAGCAACTATACAATCATTTTGTTGGAATCCATGTGCCAAAAACTGTCTGCTCTAAAGAATTAATCTAGCTATGAAAAACAACATTCCAGGCATGGGAAGCCGCGCTCACTTAAAGAAAAACCACCTTGAAAGTTGAACCCAAAACCAACTAGCAGTCTCCATTTAAAAAAGTATATCTTGCAGACTCAAATAGTTGGATAATGTGGATTAGGCCGATGAGTTTGAAGACAAAATGAATTTATCCTTCAATCAAGAATGAAAGAAAGGCTGATCACGTGGCTTTTTCTGTTATCGTCTTGATTTCTTAAATTCAATCTAAGAGGTTTTTAGGGGGGAAAGTCGGAGACTTACTGAGACAAACCAATGCCTTACACAATGACTATCAATTCAAGAATTGAAAGCATACACCCAATGAAGCTCAAAATTCACCCAATGAAGGAGTTTTCCATGCCATCCAAAGAATGGAATGAGTATGAAGGTGTCATTCTCATGCAATTTAGAGGTATTGAAACACCACATGATCATTCCAACATAGCAAAACACGTACTTCCTTAGTGCATGAACATGACTAGTAGTAGAAATCCCTTAACAAACACTGTTTTCACTACAAAAATGATCTCGAAAGTGACAATGAAAATGAATACACAACATTAAAAATCCACAAATACCTTTGTTGAATGGGTGGATAAAGTGACTTGATTAATAGTACAACCCAGAGTGTTTGGATGAAGGAATCCAAAAATTAGAAATCCCCAAGCCACTGGTCTTGTTGTTGCAAAATCAACTTGCAAATGGTATAAAACTCCGCCCAGACAATAATATTTACCTGAATCAACACGAACACTAACTCCATCAGATTTGCTGAGGCTTGGCCACATTTTGCATAACTATTTTGAATAAAAAGAATAGCCCAAAAATGCAAAAAACACATAACAATTTTGAGGACCCATAAAAGCTCAAAGTTTAGGAGATCTTATTCATTTTGAGACAGGTGTGAAGATAAATTTTCCTTTCAACAACTCGCAATGATATAGAAAATGGTTTCTTACTGATGATAGTTTTATAGGGTATAAAAGGAAACCAACGGGCAATGTTTTTGTAGGTGCAATCAAGGTGTTATACAAGTCCCAGAAAAACTCTGAAACTACAACATCAGCGGCTGCTCATAGTTGTAGAGGAAATAACATGGTGCAAGAGCTGGATTCTAAGGTTAACCAGGGATTTCTAAAGGAAACAATTACAGAAAGTTACAACATTTGTTAGCCACTCATTCTACAAATGACCAATCATAAGAATGTGACGGAATGAATCATGATAATCCTAAGAATTTTCTCCGACAAGTAACCACAAAGTAATCCTTGGTTGCAATTTCTTTCTCTAGTATAATCCTCATGTTCACTACACCAGTGGAGTGGTTTATGTCAAGAAAGACAACATGTGATGCAATCTGGCTTCAATAAAGTGACCCAAAACACGGTGGAATTAATGGGAAATGAAAAGGGGGGAAGCAGTAGTGGAATTTTTACCAACTACAACACTACAATGCATGATTCCAATGTTACTGGACATGGAAAATGGTATCATGATGAGGACCCCACTTGTTGCTAATCCACGTGGGACATGGCATCAAGGGATAGATCTAAGGATTGAATTCAATAAACCTTAAAGCTTAAAACTTATCAACATTGATGTAGGCTAAGTTTCCGAACCCATCAAAAGGATTTGCATCACCAATCAAGGAATCAAAGGAAAGTTCTTTAAAGAATTCCTTACAGGCTCACTTTCCAATGCAACGTTGACCACAAAATCGATCTGAATTTGTGTAATAGGTCAATGCTCAAGGGGTCCTACTATGAAAATGACCAAAATCAGAACAAATGGAAACATTCTATGGATGAAAAACTTGAGAAAGGATTTATTCAATCATCAATGTCACCTTACATGGCCCCATCTTTCTTCATCAAACTAGAATTGTGACCATTACGATAAAACAAATCCCTCTTACCCTATGTTGAGGAGGTTTTTTACTAAGTTCAAGGAGCAAGAAGTTGGAAGTAAGTCAAGATCAAGTGAAGTTCTCACCAGATCCGCATGAAACGTTTAGTGAAAGCTAATAAGTTTTATGCGAACTTCTCAGTATATGGTGTCTGAAAAGTTTCTGTTCAACAAAAACTAAACATTTTACTTATAAGTGAAATGTTTACTCACCATAAGCAAGGTGAATGAAACGTTTCTGTTCAACACTACACATACGCACTTTGAGTTCACCACTATGTTGTTTAGAATCACAAAATTTACATTCCATTTTTGTGATAATGAATGATATCCAATGGGCAATATTTGTTGATTCCATTGTCTAAATCAACAACATTCTTGCATGCATTTGCACACCAGAGGAATACAATGGAAACAAGTCAAAGGTCCTCAAAAGTTTAGAAAGAGATAACTATATGAAAGAACTCTGAAAATGATTTTTTGTCACTGCTTCCTTTGTTTTTCATGCCACATAGTTGGAGACATGTGAATCACAATGAAGAAGTGGCAATACTTGCTCCCTCGCATACCCAAAAAAGTGTCCAGGATTTTCAATACTTCATGCCCCCCTCAATTACCATCAGTTACCAGTACATGATCACGTCCAGGTTCCATAACCTCTCACCAATTTGAGTTTAGGGGACAGTGAACAAGAAAACATTCACCTATAAAGAAATGCTGTAGCCTTAGAGCTAGCCATACAATTTGCGGATCCAAAAGTGGACTATTCTGTGGCCTATGAATCATCCAATCAAGAAATTCAAGTACTTATCCTCAAACACATCAATATTGGAGAAAACTATGCCACATATTTAGCCAAAAAACTGCATAGATCATAGCTGAATTATGCATTGCTAGGGAAACAAACATTGGCATCCATGCATGCATTCAAAATATGGATGCTTTACCTGGAATGTAGAGGAATTTTCATCCACAAAGATCACCGTGCCTTAAAAATTTTGGAGACTCAACCAAATCTGATTAAAAAATATGTTGTATGGGGTTCCCTCAGACAAACTGTTGACATGGGATACCAAAAAAGAAACAGAGTTCAGAAGATGTTCTAGTTTGAATGCCAGAATTGATAGTCAAAAAAATGCACTATATGTTATGAAAGAGTTGTACGTCAATTGACTATTTGCACAAGGCCATGAAGAGTTTTCCTTACAAAAAAAATGTGAGAAGAGACTAGTTAGAGGCTCCATACTAGAGATTGTAGTTCCTTTCCCAAATTTGAGCATCAAGAAAAGTGCTCTGAAGGACGTTATCAATGGAATACCATGGAACTTCTCCATATGGATACTTTGACATGCAAAAGATTTACGATGAACTTGTGAGTAATAGGTCTGATAAAAAAATATCTAACATTGAAAATGACTACGGTACATGTGGCATGTGCCAATGCCAAAAGTCCAAGACACTATATGTATAATTCAACCAGTGTTTGTGCCAAAGGAGCCATAGTCTGATGCATTCATATTCTTTGCAATGGGTTTAACCAACATACCAGAGGGCTTTGATGCAATGATTGTGGTGGCTGGTCACTTCAGAAGTTATTCATAGATTTTCTCACAAAAATCCACAGTCATTTCCCTGGAAACAACATGGTTCTTGATCAACAAATTCCTTTGACTGAATGGCGTCCCCTCCACCACCAAAAATCAGGATGAGACGCTCACCATTAAGCTTTTGTTGGATCTTCTGATTCACTTGGTAGGTGGATCTAGCTATCAAAGCCTTGCATCCTCCGACAAAACAAAAAAACTACGGGAGGACAGAAATTCTCCAAAATGTTTGCAAATCATTTGGCACTGGTCGGAATTTCAGGTTGTTGGCTAATCTTGAACATAACACTGGAACCACCAGAAGAAAAGTAAAAAAAAATTCAAGGTAATTTATGAAAAACTCCTCACAACCCTGGAAGGTTTGTAGAGTTAAAGAAACATGCCTGTGTGGACATTGCAATGACTCAATTTTTTTAGCATTTGGGATGAGGCATGTTGGATTACCATGAAGAAGCAAGAAAAAAATCATGCATTAATGAAACACCAGATGTAATGCAGATTAGCCTTTGGCAGTTGATTCGCACTCAACTTGGTGAAGGACAAGCTAGGCGGTCAAGATCGAGCCTAGAGGAAGCTTAATATTTTGGGCTCGCTTTCCGTCAAGGAAGTGTAGGAGCTTGTCATTACCAATTCTTTCTTGCCTAATGGCAAGACCATCAACCTAGATTTCCATGGCACTTGACTTAAGCTCTACCAAGACCCTAGCAAGATTTTTTTTTAGAAAAAAGAGTACCTAGCCATTTATGATTCAAGTGAATAAGAATACAAACTGAAACTTCAAACACATCCTCAGAAAGCAATGAAGAGGCAAGATTGCAAAGTTTCTTTCCTAGTGGCAGGGACATAATGCATACCACAACGGCCAGATGACTTATGACAATCCGAAGGATGTCAATCATCATATAGAGAATCATTTTGGCCAACACCGGCCTACAAATGATAATGCAACAGGACATCTTGGATGAAGGGGGATGAGATTTTTCTTCTTCTCAATAATGAACTTTGCGAGTGGAAATTCTTTTAACTACATCATTTTTTTTCTTCTTTGACCAACCTTTGCTTTGTTTTCTAAAAGATAATCAGAGTTTTGATAACTCTTTTGAAATTTTTGAGGAAAAAATCCCCAAACCATATAAAAGTTTTGATAAATTTCCCTTGACAGATGTTGAATTTCATGAAGATGTATCTTGATGTTCTAAAAACCTATATTTGTAGCAGATTTTTTCAAATAAACCACTAGAACCTTCAGACATGCCATTTTATCTAAACACCCAAGACCTCAAGGATGGCTCATTCTTGTTTCATTTGTTTTATGTTCAACACTTATGTTACTTGATCAATACTTATGTTACTTGATCTATGATTTCTTCTTTTCAACATCTCTAGTGTGATTTTCATCATCGTTCTTGTGCATAGAAAAGTGCAAAAAGGAGATTGTGAGCATCAATATGGCCATCCATGCTTACCACCATAAAAAAGTAGGACTTCATTTGCTGCATGCCACTTTTTTTTTCACATGGGGAGGGCACATGGCTGGGCAATTGCCTTCCAACTTCTTTACATGAATTTCATGGGAAACAACACATGAGTGAAGAAAATTTGCTTCATGAATCAATGAAAAAACGAGAATACTGAAGCATTTCATGTGGAGAATCATTTTGTAACTTGCTATCATTCGGGAAAAGTGACATGATGAAGTCTTCTTTGAGGAATGAAAAGACTTCCAACTTGATGGTGAGATCAATCTAGGATACTGATCATAGAGAAGATACTCACAATATCTTAATGGGATAAGTAGTAAACTCAATTCTACATGGCATCGTTCATAATACATTGTGTTCAAAACTTTAAGCACACATGTACATGTATTAGGGCTAGAAATGAAGGAAATTGGAGGTTTTGGGAGCCTGATTAATCCAACAGTTGTAAGGTATCAATCTAAAAAAATGCATAAAGAAATCTGCCTAAAAGTTATGGTGTTTCCAGATCAGCCCTAAGTATTTGAGGAGCATCTCAATAAAATTCTGACACCTTCAGACATGTTTGTGATGATGTATAGAATGCTGGAAACATTCATAATACTACTACTGGCCTTTCTAAAAGTTGGTTGAACTTGTCTAATACTTTGGGAGCATAGAAATGGGGTCAGACTCGTTTTCCAAAGAACCACAACTTGATGGTATACATTCTGGAATCTGGTTTCTAATGACCTAAAAAGCAATGATAGAAGCATTCATAAACAAATCATAAGAACTTGAAAGTTTCACGCATGTGAAATTCCCCCCCCCCCATCAGTAGCAATGGCCCGATATGTAACAATGGCCAATGTGGACACAAATGGGTGTGGATGTGATGATGGATCAATATTAAGTTTCCATCCATTATGTGTTTCATCTCACCCATACAATTAAATAAGAGATTGTGTTAAACTTCTCCTTGTAATTTTCCATTAATGTCTTTGATGATTCATGTTGATTCTTGTCAACATTGTTGAGAACCTTCCATAAGGAAAGTTTGGTGAGAAAACATGAGGAAACCTTTTGGATATGAAGAGGTCACAGGTTGGCCATGTGTTGCAGTTTTTGCACGAATTGGCCATGTCAGATTGCATCTTGTCTCACCAATATACTTTTGCCAACTTTTTTGGTGTCTTGTCATCTCCAAGGTTTCCACCTTATCCTGTGTTGTGGCATTCTTTGAGCATCATACGGAGAAGTTCGTTGTTCGGGAGAACGGCCACTTGGTGAGTGAAAAACCGTTGCCAAAAGAGTGCATCCTACCAGATTTTTGCTTTGTCGAATCCACCTTGTTTTTCATAGCCTTCTGCGTATATCCGCTCAAGATATGGATTTTGTTGTAGCTCTAACGTTGCGAGCTCAGCAAGTAAATCTGGTCGGTAGCTGAATGTGTCCACTAGATTGATTTTGCCTGGCCGGTACTCAATATTGTAGTCGAACCCGGATATGAGGAACTTCATCCATCGTGTTTGACATCAACTGAGGTTTGAGTGTGTCTTCAAACATCTCAACACATGGTGGTCAGTGCGCACGATGCATCGGCGGCACACCAGGTAACACCGCCATGTCTTGAACACATGTACAACCACCATCATTTCTCTCTTGTGTACAGCGTAGTTTAGTTCCGGTCCTTGCATTCTTTGAGACATGTAGGCGACCGGCTGCTTGCCGTTTCCATGGTGTTCTAGGAGGAAATCACCAATGGCTCGATCTGAATCATGTGTAGCCATGACGTAATTGACTGTCTCATCGACATATTGTAGGGCTTGTGCCAAGGTCAGAGCGTTCTGCAAAGCAATGAACACTTCTTGTTCATTGTTTCCCCATCACAAATCGTTTTCTTTTCAATGAGATTAGAAAAAGGCGCTGACACTTGGGCATAATCCCGTACAAAGCACTGGTAGTAATTGGAGAAGCTATGTAATACTTGAATTTCTCAAACGTTGGTTGGCGTTCTCCAGTTAGTGATTGCTGCAACCTTTTTTCCATCCATGGTGCTCCTTCCACCATTGATGACGTGACCCAACAACTCAAATGAACGATGACCAAATTCGTACTTCAAGAGTCTTCTGATGAGTTTATCACTTTGTAAAACTCTGACAGCTTTTTTAAGATGTCCATTGTGCTCCTCTAGGGTGCAATTCTACACTTGAATTTTGTCGAGGTACACCATGACACAATCGTAGAGGTACGGTAGAAAATGCTGTTTACTGTCGTCATACATGTTATCCAGAAAATCGTAAGTCCAAATGGCATTACCATGGTCTCAAAATGCCCACAGCAAGTTTAGAACGCCATCCTCTTGATGTTCGTGTCTGCCACACGTATCTGGTGATAGCTATTGCTTAAGTTGATTTCATTGAAAATTCCAGCTCCTCAAAGTTGGTCAAAATGCTCCTCAACTCAAGGGAGAGGGCAGCTTTTCTTGATGGTAGTGTCCCTCAACGCCCAATAATACATGCACATCTACATCTCACTAGTTTTCTTTCTAAGAATAGTACTACTATGGCATATGGTGACCTGGATAAGCGAATGAACCCTTGACCGAGCATCTCGTCGAGCTGCTTGTACTTCTCGATCAGCTCGTGATTGCTCATCCAATAGGCCCCTTAAATTGTAGGTTTAATGGTTGGCTTGAGTATGATGCAATGGTCGTTGTCTTGTTTAGGAGGTAAGGTTCTCAGGAGTTTATCAAGGAAGACGTTTGCAGACTCTTGGATGAGTGGTGCAATGTCTTCGGATGCCATCGCAAACTTTGTTCATGCCAATGAGGCTCATGGGGCCATATAGGATGATGAGTCAGTTACCACCACTTCCCCCTCCTTCATTGGCTTGAGATGTATGATCCACACATGAGCTCCTCGTTCTATGTAGTACTTGGCCATGTCGAGATTCTAGTTGCAAGCAATGTGCCCGAATCTTTTGCCGTTGTAGCAGGTTCGTGGTTCTCTCTGGTTGGCAGCGTCCACTTCCATCAGAGTCAAGGAGTCCTCTGACTGACTTCTTCTGTTTCCACGATAACTGTGGTTACAAGGTTGCCAGCCATATGATTATTGGATCCGAGCATTGTAGTTGGCACTGTTGATCCATTCTAGTGCTACAATCATCCGCGACAAGTCGTTTTGGATGCCAAAACCGGTGATTGCTCACCAGATATATCGCTTGTGGCCGTCATTGTAGTGGAAAAAGAGTTCATCGGGGGCGATGTCTGCTCTGGTGATTATCTCGGGGAATCTCCGCGTGTACTCTACCGCACGAGACTGCTGATGGAGATGTTGGAGTGTGTACCGTGTGCCAGATTGCTCATTCAGTTGTTCAAAATGCGCGAGCATCGCGCGCAAGAATTCATTCTAGTTGGTTGGTGGCGTCAGCGAGTCTTGCCAGTATGGGTTGATCTGCTCCAAGGGTAGAACGCCTACGGTCGAAGATATGAGAGGGGAGCTGTAGGTTGGAGTTATGGTTAATCACCCTAAACTCACACACTTGAAAATTAGTGTGTCAAAAAGTGTATTTTTGCATGCAAATATTCACAAAAAACATCCACATTAAGATATGTCAACAAAGCCCAGATGTTCATGTTGATGTGTCATTGTTTTCCAGTTGTATGCTCATGTCTGTTCTCAGAGTCAGATTACGTCAGATTTATCTTCTTTCTCTCATCTGGTCAGTTATTGAGTAGCTTCTCTTTACTTTCTAAACATTGTGCATCCCTTCATTCAAGAATTTTTTTATCTTAAGCTATATAAATGTACCAGTCTATTGGTCAAATCAGTCTAAGTATAGGGAGTACCACTCAGTAATGGTTTTGTGATTCTTTCCATGGAAGATGTTTTGGACTGTCATGTGATTGTTTTCTCCATCCTTTTGGTCATTCTTCCTTCAGAATTCTGCACAAATGAGTTCTTTCACATTTTTTTCACCTTCAACTACATTTTCTAATGTATTCAAGACTACATTTTGAAAGAAATTATGAATGTAAGTCACATGCATCCAGTTTTTGAACAAAAGCAACTTTACATGTTATTCGTGCTGACGATCAAGGTAGTGATTTTTGTATCTTGACGAGATTATGTGCAAGTTTGTACATGATCATTCTATCTTCTTGTTTTATGAAAATCATGTGCCATGCTATGTATCTAGCAACATTCATACCAAAACGTAATATTTTGATACTATGTTTCTGCACAAAGGAAGTCCACGAGCTCCTCTGCTTGTGGAAAAAAAAACAGTTCCTTGTTTTCAACTTTCAATGCTAAATGGTCTATGCACACGTGCAAATCCCCCACATTTTCATTCACAGCAAACACCGGGTCTGCACATGAAGATGAAGAGGTGAAGATATGGCCTTGTTGTTTCATCATGACATGAACTTTTGTTGACTGGTTGTAGTTTTTCATTGCTCGTATGGTATGTTGCAAAAACAGGCAGAAACACTTGAGATTTTAATTTAATTTGATGGCCCAATTCATGGTCACTACTCCCTGTTGTTTGTGGTGTTTCAACAATTGATGCCATGCCTCATATGGCTAAACAACACCACCGTGATTCTTGGTGCATTCATTTCTTCACCCTCCATACCAAAACGTTTAAAATGAGTATGTTTTTGGGTTGGCAAGTGATTGTAGAAGGATGTTGAAGGCTAATAGAAACATGTACTCACTCATGGAAGCAGTGGGGAGCTTAAGGTTTTAATCTCTCCTTCCACATGATTAGAATGGGGGTTCCAAATGCAGGTGGAGTAAGATTATGATGGAACACAAGGAGATCCATGCACTACCACGTTACAGTGATACGCACAACAAATTACTCTTCAGCAGAGTTGTAGGTGGCGCCGCCCGTGGCATTGTCACGGCCGACCACACCATCATCATTTCTGATCGGGCGGATGTCTTTTATCCTTTGGATGCAACATTGGTGTGTGGCCTGTGCCTTCAAGATGTTTTACATGTTACATAGCTAGATATATCTCCCTCCATTTGCATTTTGGGAGCTCTTGTAATCGTCCAAGGGTGGGCCACGTGTGATTCATCCTCCTCTCCCTTTCCACTGGCTTTGGCAAACATGGGTGACCTTGATGAAATGTCTATGTCTTAGCAATGGCCCTCCTACAGTTCCACAAGAATGATTAATTTTTGGTTTCAAAACATTCCCTCACAGAAGTTAGTCTGCCAACTGCGATAGACCCAGATCTGTTGGTCCTGAATCCTCTGAACATAGATATTGCTTTGGTATCCAGAGGACCAGGCTAGCTTTGTAAATGCAACTGGATCTATCCAAAATGGTTTTCCGTTGAGCCATAACTGGACAAAACGTCATGGGAACCTGGGAAAAGGCAACAACAAAGTATTTGGACTAAGGTATAGGGGGAGGGGGGCATACAAGTGAAGCCAAAGGTGGCTGCTTCCCAGAAGTAATGGTTTTTCCTCGCCATCTGATGGAAAATTTCCCCTCGAATCTGCAAATCTTCTAACGTTGTTTCTGGATTCCCTTGTACGATTTTAAGCAGACATACTTAATTTACATGAAAAAACATAAGCATGTAGACAAAATCAAAGGGAAAAAAACCATGGAATCTATAACATACTGGTGAATTGTAAATGATTATGCTAGGTAATGTTACGGTTCAACAGAATTCGTTGGTGCCAATGAAAACAAATTCATGATTATGATTAAAACATAGAGCATGGGAGTAGGACAAGAGGGAACCACAGAACACAAGGAGTACTAATGTCAGACTGCTGCATCTCCTACATCTAGTTAGACTTGACCAAACAAATCGCATGCACTTGGTGAAGTGCGTATTTTGTTTTCTTCCCAGCAAGGAATTTCCATAATATGAAATCCTATTTCTAATGGTTTGAAGTTTGTGGTTGTGAAAGAGTATACAATGTGCAAATGAAGAGATGGTAGTCCAATAGACAAGGCATGCCATCAGAAGTGGGTTTGGTGCACATGCACATTTTCCCAATGGCTAGTGTATGTTTTGGACAGAATACCCAACCAGGGAGATACATGAAACCGCCCTCCTTTACATTTAATGTCACCACCAGAGCACTTTTAGCTACTTTAAGATGAGAATGAACGTTGTGACAGTGCTTGAGTTGTGACATTTCCAGTCAGCTTGACCCAACAGGGCATGGCTGATAGACCTCCCTTACCTACCTAGGCCAACAACACAACATGAATCTCACAATGGCGTGTAGCATCATTAGTGATCACGCCTTATGAGGGCATGGCAAGCAAACTGCACAGGACTGACAGCTTCAACTGTGATCAGTGGTGGTCAGACGGAGGGGGGAGGAGGGCGGGTGGGATGTGTGACTATTCTTCGGAGATGTAAAGATGTGCATGCTCTGGTAGTTTATGTTTTTGTAACTGTTTGGTTGTGGTTTGGCAGAGGGATGGACGGGGTGAGGTTTGGAAAGTGTATGTGCAGAGGGTAAGTTGAGGTGTAAGGTTTGGTGTTTGAGCTGTGTGTAGAAATCTGTACTTGTGTATGTTGGTTCCAATGAAGTTTCTGAGGCTGGATGGATGTGGCTGGGCAGGGAGAAGGGTGGAAAGCATGTGGCTAGGTATGTGGGTTGTGTATACAATCACAACAAATTCTACCCTGGTTTAAGTGATGTGGTCAATTCTGGTTGGTTGGAGGAGCAAGAGATGTAAACTTAATGTGCTTAGTGTGAGTGATGGTGTATGGCTAGGTGTGTCAGTTTTGTGTGTTAGATTGAGTGATGGTTTTTCTGATGGTTAGTGGTGGTTCGGGAAAGGGGAGAGAAGTAGGAAGATGGGATAAGGGTGGAGTAAGATAATGATGTTGTGGGAAGTGTAATTTTGTAGGTTTTTATTTCATTGATTCTGGTTTAGGTGAAGGTGTGTACTTGTGTAGAGATTTTTAGTTAGGAAGTATAGAATTGTTGTAGATGTTTTTTAACATGTTTTTTCAAAATCTATTCAATAGGATCTTAACCTATAAAAAATATACATCAGGAACAACAGTCATGATAAATGTTGTTTCATCTCTCTCTCTCTCTCTCTCTCTCTCTCTCTCTCTCTCTCTCTCTCTATCT